>CM034151.1:15596143-15760954 GCA_019776745.2 Taxus chinensis | reverse complement strand
TTAATAGACTTGGTGTGATTCATATTAGATCTAGAGTACCTTTGCTTAGAATTTTGTGTATAATTATATGGTTTCTTCTATGTGCGTACAATCAACTCTGTTATCCTATTGATTGCGATGCACAATCTTCCCCGTTTCTTTTCTGTGTTGACATAATCTTCTTCTTCCTCTCTTCTATAAATATTTCCTTTCTTTTAATGCTACTAACTTGTTGCAGAATTGTCGTTATGGTTCATGAACTGAGTAGTTAAAGTAAAAACCCCATTTAGATATTAGCATACTTTAATCGACAAATCTGACACGGGAGCCTCATCGGTAAATAAGGGAGATTTATCTCATGACTGCCTAGGTTTTGTGCTATGCAGAAAATCTAGCCAACAGGACGCCACGCCTAGGGGAAATAAATTGCTTTTATTTAATAATTTCCCTCTCCTAGGGATTTCAAATTTTGTGCCTCCTTGCTTATAAAAAAAGTATTGGGATCATTGTTAGACTCATGTTGATTTGATCATTTATGTCTCTCCATGCTTGGAGAAATGGGATGTATGCCCTAGATTTTCATTGCGCTCTCTCTCATTCGATTTGGAATTGAAGTAGATCTGATTTTGAAGACTTTGTCATTGAAGATTTGAAGACTTGATATTTATTTTTGCCATTTTGGAAAGTGGCAACTTTGCTGGAAATTTTTGTTGCATTTCTAGAAAATTCTGTTGGTTGGAATTTGATGAGTTTATGTTCATTGGAAAGCTCTTTGTCCAAGCTTTCCAACAAGGGTATTTTTGTGACAAAATTTCGAGTATTGTTGAAGATATGAATTAATGAAGATTTATATTATTTACCTAATTTTCCAAAATTAGGGCAGCAACTTGTTTTGGAGTTTCAGGTGACTTTTTAGCATGGTATTTGTGGATGCAAAAATCTAAAATTGATCTCATAATTTTCCTTATAATTTATGTTTCGTTTTGAGCTATGGTTCATAATTTTCAGATAAGTATTTTGCAAGTTATGAGGGTTTGATGCTGCAACTGTATTTCGGGATTTAAAATCAAGTTTTCCGTATTTTCGTGGTTTTCTTGTACAGAAATTTGCTCCTAATTAATATCTATCATTTCCCTTTCGTTTCATGCAATTCGGAGTTGTAAATCAAAAGTTATGGAATTTTGAATATTTCAACCTAGGGTTTTGACGAACTTATTAAAAACAGTAAGTTCGAGATTTCAATGCTTTTGTTGAGGGTTTATGGTTGAAATGTAAGATTCAGATTTTTATTTTCAGATTTGACTAATTTTCCGGTTTGTTCCAAAAAAGGGGACATCACACAATCTTTCATCCCAAACATCTCCAAGAGACTAGTGTCATACTTTCCCTGAGCCATGAAAATCAAATGGTCATATTGCAAGAATTTTACACCTAAGAATTAATGTCATACATGCAACATATTCAGATTTTTCTTGAAAAAAGTGATGATTTTGATGATAATATTTGCAATTTGCATTGAGTAATGTCTTGGGTACAACCATGTGCGTATGAGCAAGTTGTGAATGATATGTGGTGACAAATTTTAGCTCATCTAACAGATACAGGTGCCAGGATCCTGAAAAACTTCAACATGTTTTGTCTCTTGTGCATGGCACTTAGGCAAAACAAAATTTGGAAGTATTTGAAGGAAAGCAATTTTGGGAAAGAAGAACTGTAATATCCCCTTCCCAATCAAAGACCCTTAGCCTATTTTGTCTACCCAACAGCTAAAGGGTGAACAAAAAGGTGACTTAAATTCTATTATTTTATTATAACGTGCAAAAATAAATAAAATATTATAAAGGCATTTATATTAAAATATTATAGACTTAATAAAAATAGAAAAGTGAACCAAATGATAAAAGCACTTAGCTAAAATTGTTTATTTCTAAAAAAGTGCAACTTGCACTAGGAGGCAAAGGTAAAATAGAAAAAGGCAAAAAGCAAAAGTTATTCCCTCAAGGAAAATGCGACTTGCATGAGGAGAAATTTTTGGAGGGAAAGAAACATTTAATGGAGGAGAAAGGTGATTGGTTTCATGTGTGGCTACTTTGGGTCACTTCCTTCTTTAAAAGGACAAGTCGACTTGTGTTGGAGACACAATTGATCATCTTCTAAATTCTGATTTTTATCTGAAGCTTTTAGCTTTGTCTAAATTATTTCTAAGGACATAAACCCTTAAAAGAACTCTCTTGTGGACGAAAACCCCAGGAGTACGTGAGGGATCTCTACACAAGCGATTCTATTGGTGCTTGCAAGGATATTTCAGTTATTTCCAGATGTTGTTTTAAAGGTATTTTTGTAGATCTTTGTATCAAGGGTTTAGAGAATAGTTGTAGTTGTGTGTCTCAACTTTTTTATCTTATCAAGCGACCCATTCCTTGGGCATTTTTTGTGATATCTAAAGGTATTTTGTATTATTATGAGTTGTTGCTAAAGCATCAGATTTTTATGAATTGTTTCCATCCACTTTCTGAAATTTCGAAGCATCTGAAGTGCCCTTTTTTCAGTCATAATTTGCTGTAGATTTCTGGGAAGTATTTCAATGTATTTTGCCTCCAAAAATCTGCCTTTTATTAAGTGTATAGGCTGTTAAAAATCTGGAAATCAGTTTAGAGTGGGTTTGCATGAGTTTTATTGTTGATTTGTGTGGATTCTTCACTAATCCCTAGTCGCCATTTCCTTAAAATATTCAGATCTGCATGATACTTTATTGGTATTTTGTCTATAAGTAGCATTTAGTGGTTGGGGTTTCCCTAAAATCCATTTAGGAAAAAATATGCCCATTTGGGGACATTATAGTGGTATTAGAGCTAGTTTTCCTCCCAATCTGTGAATCGGATCTGAAGTTTAAGAAAGTATCCATGGAAGAAGTTAAGATGAGCTACATAAATGAAGTATTTAATAGAGGCAACAGAGAATTGCAGAGTTGTTGGATGGAGGCTCAAACAGATATAAGAGATTTCATTATAGGAGCCTTTGCTGAAGTTAGTAGATCTATAAAGGGGATGAATACTATGAGCACATCATCCAAGCCTTCACAGATTTTCAAAGCCACGGAACAACCGCTCAAGGGAAACAACACCTACAAGAGTTCAAGGCAAAGACTTCTTCAATTAGTGGGCAGCAAGGTATGAGGAATGGTATTCCTCAAGTTGTGGCAGCGAGGAACGTGGAAAGTTTTTTCCAAGGAGGGAATATTGCACGGGTTGAGGATTGTGTGGAAAAAGGTATGTCATCTTGTTTATTGTAGCAGCTGACTTATAATGATGTTCAGCCCATTGTTAACAATAATGTTGAGGAATTAGTACAACAAAGTCAAAGTATCATGGAAAGAAATAATGGTGAAGACATTGATGATACTCAAAGGTATGAAGAGCATAATAATGTGTCTTATTTATTGCTGCCTATTCCAATTTATTTCTATCATGAGATGCATGATAAGATAGAAGGTAAAGTCTTCAATATGGAGTTTGTTGAATTATTGTTCCAAGTATATGTATATGAGCATCTTGTGAGTAATATAAGGTGGCAAGTTTTAGCCCACTTTACAGGTACAGGAGTCGGGCTTCTAGATCACTTCAGCATGTTTTGTCTATTGTGTATGGTACTTGGGCAAAACATGAAAGTACTTGAGGGAAAGCAATTTTGGGAAGGAAAGACTATAATATCCCATTCCCAATCGAAGACCCTTAGCCTATTTTGTCTACTAGACGGCTAAAGGGGTGAACAAAAGGGTGACTGAAGTTCTATTATTTTATTATAGCGTGCAAAAATAAATAAAATATTATAAAAGCACTTATAATAAAATAATATAGACTTAATAAAAATAGAAAAGCTAACTAAATGATAAAAGCACTTAGCTAAACTTGTTTATTTCTAGAAAAGTGTGACTTGCACTAGAAGGCAAAGGTAAAATAGAAAAAGGCAAAACACAAAAGTTATTCCCTCAAGGAAAATGCGACTTGCATGAGGAGACCTTTTTGGACGGAAAGAAACATTTAATGGAGGAGAAAGGTGATTGGTTTCATGTGTGGCTACTTTGGGTCACTTCCTTCTTTAAAAGGACAAGTCAACTTG
Organism: Taxus chinensis; assembly: GCA_019776745.2. NCBI lineage: Eukaryota > Viridiplantae > Streptophyta > Pinopsida > Cupressales > Taxaceae > Taxus > Taxus chinensis. The sequence goes on along the minus strand of CM034151.1, from coordinate 15,756,856 downwards.
TGTTGGAGACACAGTTGATCTTCTAAATTCTTATTTTTATCTGAAGCTTTTAGCTTTGTTTGAATTATGTCTAAGGACGGAAACTCTTAAAAGAACTCTCTTGTGGACGAAAACCCCAGGAGTATGTGAGGGATCTCTACACAAGGGATTCTATTGTGCTTGCAAGGATATTTCAGTTATTTCCAGCAGCTGTTTTGAAGGTATATTTGCAAATCTTTGTATCAAGGGTTTACAGAATAGTTGCAGTTGTGTGTCTCAGCAATTTTATCTTATCAAGCGACCCATTCCTTGGGCATTTTTTGTGATATCTAAAGGTATTTTGTACTATTCTGAGCTGTTGCTAAAGCATCAGATTTTTATGAGCTGTTTCCATCCACTTTCTCAAATTTTGAAGCATCTGAAGTGCCCTTTTTTCAGTCATACTTTGCTGCAGATTTCTGAGAAGTATTTCAGCGTATTTTGCCTCCAAAAATCTGCCTTTTATTAAGTGTATGGGCTGTTAAAAATCTGGAAATCAATTTAGAGTGGGTTTGCATAAGTTTTATTGTTGATTTGTGTGGATTCTTCGCTAAACCCTAGTCGTCATTTCCTTAAAATATTCAGATCTGCATGATACTTTATTGGTATTTTGTCTATAAGTTGCATTTAGTGGTTGGGATTTTCCTAAAATCCATTTAAGGCAAAATATGTCCATTTGGAGACATTACAGTGGTATCAGAGCTGTGAATCAGATTTGAAGTTTAAGAAAGTAACCATGGACGAAGTTAAAATGAGCTACATAAATGAAGTTTTCAATAGAGGCAATAGAGAATTGTAGAGTTGTTGGATGGAGGCTTAGAGAGATATAAGAGATTTCATTATAGGAGCCTTTGCTGAAGTGAGTAGATGTATAAAGGGGATGAATACTATGAGCACATCATCCAAGCCTTCACAGATTTTCAAAGCCACGGAACAACCGCTCAAGGGAAACAACACCTACAAGATTTCAAGGCAAAGACTTCTTCAATTAGTGGGCATCAAGGTATGAGGAATTGTATTCCTCAAGTTGTTGCAGCGAGGAACGTGGAAAGTTTTTTCCAAGGAGGGAATATTGCACTGGTTGAGGATTGTGTGGAAAAAGGTATGTCATCTTGTTTATTGCAGCAGTTGACTTATAATGATGTTCAGCCCATTGTTAATAAGAATGTTGAGGAATTAGTACAACAAAGTCAAAGTATCATGCAAACAAATAATGGTAGACATTGATGATACTCAAAGGTATGAAGAGCATAATAATGTGTCTTATTTATTGTTGTCTATTCCAATTTATTTTCATCATGAGATGCATGATAAGATAGAAGGTGAAGTCTTCAATATGGAGTTTGTTGAATCATTGTTCCAAGTATGTGTATGAGCATCTTGTGAGTGATATAAGGTGGCAAGTTTTAGCCCACTTGACAGGTACAAGAGTCAGGCTTGTGGATCACTTCCGCATGTTTTGTCTATTGTGCATGGCACTTGGACAAAACAAATTTAGAATTCTTTGAGGGCAAGCAATTTTGGGAAGGGAGAACTGTAGTATCCCCTTCCCAGTAGAAGACCCTTAGCCTATTTTGTCTACCCTACGGCTAAGGGGTGAACACAAGCGTGACTTAAGTTCGAATATTTTATTATAAAGTGCAAAAATAAATAAAATATTATAAAAGCGCTTATAATAAATTATTATAGACTTGATCATAAAATAAAAAAAGAAAAAAAGAAAACAAAGGAATAAAAAACACTTAGTAAAATTGTTTATTTCTAGAAAAGTGTGACTTGCACTAGGAGGCAACAATATTAGAAAGGAAGGAAACAACTTTTGGGCCATAAGTTATTCCTCCTAAGAAAATGTGACTTGCATTGGGAAGGAAAAGTGGTTGGTGGAAGCATTTAATGAGGAAGGAAAATGTGATTGATTGTTGGAGGTGGCCACTAGGCCTAGTTCTTTTATTTAAACAATGGGAATTGATTGGAGAAGACACACTTGATCATTATCTAATTTATGAATTGTATCTGAAGCTTTGAGCTTTTGTCTAAATTATTCTAAGGATGAAAACCCTTAGTATTTACCTCTAGAGGACGAAAACCCTCTTGGAGCATTTGAGAATTTCCTACCCAAGGATATCCATTGTGCTTGCAAGGATTTTTCAGTTTATTGCAGCTGTGAATAAAGAATTTTTTGCAGATTTCTAGAAGGATTTGGCGAAGGAAAACTGTTGTTGTGTTTCTTTTTCATTTCTAACAGGAGCGACCTGTCTAGAGATCTAATGCATGAGGTGTTGGAGCTGATTAGACACTGATTTTTATTATTGTTCACTGATCTGATTTTTAGTAATTAAATCAGCCACTTTTCATAATTATTGGTGTTGAAAAAGGTACCATTTCCATCTATATTTAAGAGTAGCTGGTCTGCATATTTTATTAATTTATTTTAGGCTCTATTGTGTCTAAAAATCTTGAAAGTTCTTCATCTTTGGGCTTCATACAAGGGATTAGATTGGTGTGGAGAAACCATAATTTACTTGCTGATTTTTCTGTATTTTTTCTCATACCATAGTCGCCATTTTCAGAATATAAATCAGATCTGTAGTGGTTAGTTTGATAAATATTTTATAAAATTGCATTTGGGTTTTGGATTTGCTTAAAATCCATTTGGGGTCAAAAATGTCCATTTGGGGACATTACAGATCAGCTCCACTAATGTTGAAGATTGAAACTTGTCCCAAGATGGCCCTCTACAACATTGCCATGTTTCGCTGATGAAGGTTGCTCTTTTGGACACTTTAGAAGACTATGCCCATTTTAAAAACTCTTTGGAATAATGCACTTCTACACACTGCTCAGATACACCGAGAAGAGGGATGATGAACACTTGAGGAGAATACCACTGAGAACATCAGAAGATGACTCCCCTCATTGAGAAAATCATTTTGATCTTTGAGACACTATCACAGCTTCATGATCAATCATTCACATGGGAGAAATTGGATGCACTTTGTTCACTTAGCCATGATCTTGATCCTGCCACTGCAGACGCACTAATGATGAACGTGGCATGTGACAAAATCCTTCTGATTCCGGAGTGAGGAAAGGAGAATGTGACCAAAATCAATTTCATCCACCAATTGATCACGCATCACATGTGAAATGAATTGAAAGGGTCTTCAGTACAAAATTGACAATTTTCTCGTTTTGGCACTTCTTCGCTCACTGCATAGGGGAATGCAGGAATTGACTTGAAAATAGAGAGAGGAGCTCCCGTGAGTGTTGAGACTGTTAAAGGATGAGTGAATGACTGAAATGTGACCACCTTGAGCTCCTTCCACTCATTTCTTATTTTTAGAATATTCACCATTATGGTCTCATTTAGCAAATTTTTGTCATTCTTGTCAGTCTTGTCAATTTCAGAGTGTCTCGATCACGAGGGAGTGAAATAGAGTGTGAATGCACATTTTTCTCTAACTTACCATTTATAGTAGGTGCTCCCATAGAGACTTACTAAAAATAGAAAGCGGTCTTCCCTGTGTTGGATTCTTATGAAACCACTTACAGAAGTTTACATACTTCATTTCGAAGCTCTGCTCCAGTTTTCGCGTGATTTTGCCCACTGGAACCCTTGGAAGTGAAGAAGTACCTCGCTGCCTTTTTGTTGCTGAGTCATGACAGAGATTAATGGAGTCCCTGAGTTTTTTGGAAAATGTTCTTTCCCACCTCGGATTGCGACAAAATCAGCTTCACCAAGATAGGTTTTTTATTTGGATTTTGTGCTCAAGTTTTTAGCTCGATTCGTCTGCCAAAATGATGGGAAATTGAAGGAATGAAATCTAGGGCACAAAATGAGGGTTTTTTCAGCCATTAAAAATCTAGGGCATTGTTCAATATGATGTCAATTTCTCCTCGAAGGCATTCTGTAAATGAAGAGGATATGTACAAAAACACCACCTCGATCCATGCACCAGTTTGTGTGATATGAGATTTTCACCTTCCTGTGTATGGAGTCACTTCAGGAAAGAAAATACATATAGAGCCTTTAAAAATTTGCAATTTTTTTGGAAATATCTCTTCATTGCGATCATGGAAACATGGAGGGAGAAATGGAAGCGAATCAATGGAGGTGAAAGATTCTAGAAAAGTTTTGCTAGAGTTCCAGGTAGATTTTGAGCAAAATGGAGGAAAATGGAAAAATGCACTATCTCCTTGGTATTTATGCCTTGGGGGGGCACATTTTTTTTGTCCCCCTTATCCCCTTGGCAAAGGGACGAAGGGGACACAAAAGTGTGCCCTAGCCCTATGAGGACAAGTGGCAAACATGCATTGGCAGAGGAGCAAGAGGAAGGAGCTTATTTTCAACACCCGGGGGCTAAGTGAAGTCACACGAGGAACCATGTGGGAGCAAGGTGGGGGGGGCCATTTTTTGAGTCCCCCTCATCCCCTTGGAAAATGAAGAAAGGGACACAAACAATGGGCCCTAGCCTCATTGTGACAAGTGGCGGACATGCGGTGATATAAGGCAGGGGCTAGAAATCTTGCCAAAAGGTGCTTACGAAGGCATCCCAGTGTCATGTGGTTGGTTTAGGAGCTCAAAGGTGGGTGGAAAATTTTTTTTATCCCATTTTTTTCCTTGTAAAATGGACAAGAGGGACACAAAAGTGCTCCTCAGCCTCATGCTAACATGTGGCACTGGAAAAATCTCCTACTACGAAAGAGTCCTTGAGAGAGAGCTTGAAAACAAAGTTGTCGGAAATCCCAGAGGTCTTTTTGGGCACTTATTTATATAATTTTGACTAGCAAACAACATTTTGAGAAGAATGAGATGGGTCTGAAAGTATCTAATTCTATGCCTGACAACCCCTTAAAACGTAACCTTCTTTTCTCAGGATTGCGAGGTGTACCTGTGAAGAATGGAGTTGTGGAAAGAAATTTATGGGTCTTGTTAAAAATATGAGAGTACCACCATGTACATAATTGAATCAGATTTCCATTTATATCTTGTTTGACCTTCCAACTCATTCTCAGAGCTTCCGAGAATCATCTTCCGAAGCTAAAGTTCTTTTTTGTAGTATGCAAGCTCTTTTGACATCAAAAACCCGCTTTTGCTGAACTTGCTCATGAATCATCCAAATCTTTCCTAAATATTCATAAATAATTTTCACAATGTTATTGTCTCATTAATACCACTCCTTGATGAATTTAGGAAATGTAATTTTCTTTGAAGAATGTGCACCCACCTTAGAAAGGCTTAAAATAGCCATTTATAAGTCCTGCTGAAAGATTTGCCTCAAGAACACACTACCTCGAAAGAAACTTATGAAATTGCTTTCCTCTTTCTAAACACATGGGAAAAGTTGGGGACAACACATATGTGTACTGAAGGGATGGGGATATGCCTTACACAAGGGATGCAATGATCTGGGTGAGTGTCTAGGAAGGTTTACAATCAAACATTTTGACATTAGGATTTAGTTGTCATGTTTTCAAGTGGAATTTTGCCCTTGCAAAAACACATGACAAAACGCGAGATAAAGAATTCATTATAAATGGTAATATTGAACTCTTCAAAACCCATATCCTTATTATATCTCAAAAGATCACGTGATTCCAAAATTTTTATGCATTAACAATGTTAGAACTTGTCAAGAAAGGACCTATATACTCTTTGTTACTCCACGTGTCCTTCACTTTCTTCCCCTCTTTCAATCGCTTCTCATGATGACCACACATTTACATATGGTTGTCCTTTTTCCCATGATGACAACAAATATGGAGTAACATAGAATGAATCAATGATTTTAAAATACTCTCATACCTTGGGTTGTCCTTAACTTGTTCACCTTCCCTTGTCGAATGAAGATTGGTTGAGATATATTCCACACCTCCATCCTCGTGAATTATAATTAACTGAGTTAGAATCAACATTCTCCTTCCCCTTAAGCTCTTCATCTTCAACAAGTGAAGCCCTTTCCACCTCGCCTGTCATCCATAATTGGTTGACAAAAGTAAGGAGCACATTTATTTCTCTTACTAGAGTCATGAACACCATTAAATTTCTTCTTAAAGGTTCCTGTTCTAAAAATTCCAATCAGCTGAAAATCAACATTAGCAAATGGTAAAGCACTTTTCTCATGTGTATGCCTCTCAGCATGGTCTTCTTAGAACTCCACCTCAAAACCCTCTGATTTTTCTTCTTCCGGTTCATGCCTGATGATTTCTTCCTTGACCTCTTGAGGTTTTTATGTGTAATATCCCTTTTGGGGATAAAATTGAAATTTAAGGAAATTAGCTCAAACCCCATATCTGATTTTTAAAGCAGCAATTAATAACGGCCAAAAAGAACACTCTCAAACCCTAGCGACTAGGAGAGGGGATTTAGCTGTAGTGTTGTTCTGGGGAGGAGTATCCTTGGTCTTAGGCAAAAGGCCTTTTGATGTATTGGATTGTCCTGGTGATTGTACATATTTGGCTAGCCTATTTAACTGCTCAGGAAAGGCTCTCAAGCATTCAGCTTCTAACATTTGAATCCTGTTTTTCTGTACATGATCAACAATGTCGAAGGAAGGTATAGAATCAGATACCTGAGCTGCTTTCTGCGGTTGAGATGAAGAACTTACATTCTTATTTCTGGGAGCTAAGGAAGAAGGTAAAGGGCTGCCCCTTCTTTGTTCATCAGTTAATGCTTCAGCTTGATGAGTTTGTGATCTTGTAAATACTGCATATGTATGACCATGATCATCTTCATGAAGTCTCTTATCGTCATGTTCAGATTTGTAGTTTAGGTAATTAATGTTGGAGTCGCCAGCAGGACCTACAAAATCATCATTCTCAAACTGATCAATGTTAGCTTCCTAGTCTTCTTCATTCATCTCCACATTGTTTCTGGGAGCAACTTCAATTGCTAATCTTTAGGAACCAGCAATGCGGTTCCAGTTGTTGAAATTCCGAGCAAGGGCAATATTGTTGCCCTGAGCCATTTGAGCCATTTGTTTCTTCATCTGCATCATCTCATTTGTTAACTTTTGCAATAGTGAATCGGAAGTAGTAGCAGAGGATGAACTTTCATCTCTAGAAGTGTTGCTCTTTATCTTTCCAGCCATGATGAGGTCGTCTTCAATTTCAACTGCCATGTTTTGGGCTGCTAACAAGTCAGTAGGACGTGCTCTTCACAGTTGATAGCTTACTTCAAGAAGTAAAGCATTGATGAAGAATACCTTTTGATTCTCATTATTCAGAGAAGCAGAAGCCAAAATTTTGTACAGTAATCTTTGGAATTTTGCAATAAAATCCCACATGTGCTCATGTGGCTCCTTCAACTGAGTCAGTTGAGTTATCAATGTACTGAAATCTTCAGCTGCTTTGAATCTTCTCAGAAACGCATCCCTCATAGTAGCCCAATTGGTTATGGTGCTAGGAGCTAGCCGGTAGAACCATTCTCCAGCCAAGTCATGCAGAGTCTCTATAAAGAGTCTGACAGATACATCTTCATGTTCGATTGCAAGCACTCCACAGGATATGAAAAACGCAGTCAAGTGGTCACCTGGATTTTGCTTTCCATCTCCAAAGAATTTCAGAAAAAAAATTCTTCTCCCTTTAGGTAGGTCATGCATAGGAGGAGTCAGATTCAAAGGTCCAAAGGCTACACCCCATGAAACAGGTGCTATAGGGGCAAGTGGTTGATTCTGCATCATGATGAATGGAGTGCGTCTTCTTTGAGAATAGACTTGGTGAATAACTCCAGTTGCCGGATTATGCTGAAGATGATCCGGATCTGAATGAGTTTGCACTCTTCTTCCTGGTGAAAGATTGGATCTGCGACTTCTAACTTGAGAAAGCTCTGGTCTACTAATTTGTGTTGTTCTCCAACGGAGTCGCCGAAAACTGTTAGGCTAGATTTTCTGCATAGCTGAAAACCTAGGCAGCCATGAGATAAATCTCCCTCATTTACCGGTGAAGCTCCCATGTAAGATTTGACAATTAAATATGCTAGTATCTATTTGGGGGTATTACTTTAACCATGCAGCTCATGAACCATAGTTGTATAGTTTTGCAGCAAGTAAGCAGTTGTTAAAGAAACGAAATATCTAATGAAGAAGGAAATAATAAAACACAGAAAAGAAAGAGGGAAGATGTGCAACCCAATCAATAGATTACAGAGTTGATTGCATGCACATAGACAGAACCAATAGATATTAACACACAGAATTATAAGCAAAGGCAGCTTTCAGATCTAGATCTAGAATAACACAAAGTTTATAAGCAAATCTAAGGCAAAAAGTTAGAAACAAAATGCACCGTGACACAAAGTTCTCCGGAAACCTGCTCCTTTATATTCCTTTGTTTCAAGTGGCTATCAGGGGTTTCAGCACAAAGTCAGGAACACAAGAATGTTGCTTGCAAATTCTGATCCTTTAACCCGAAGGTTCTTCCTCTGCTTACAGAATGTGGAGGGGCAATTACAAATCGGAAGTTTTTAGTTGAACTGGCACATGTGGAAGTGGGAAAGGAAACAACTGGCAATCTCCCTCCTGGAATTCCTCTTTGCATGACATGCATGATTTACAACTGAAAATAGAACCCTTCTATTTTGCATGTCTACCACCTATTTCCAAGTAGTTGACTTCTTCAAGTAATGGCTTTTAAACCAATCACTTAAGTTTATAATTTAATGGATCGCTCAATTACTTTGTCGAAGAAAATAAGAGAAAGAAGAAGAAAGAGGAAAGCTGCAGTCTTGTTCTTTTTCATAAGTGCGACTTGCATTGTGACTTCTGCCTTTAAAATTGCATGAGAATTTGTCACTTAGAGCAGCGTGGAAACTAGATGCGGAAGGCATCCTTGAAAATTGCGACTGGCATAAAAACAACATTTCTTTCCTTTTTGGATTTTTGGTGAAGAAAACACAAGCATGGAATAAAATTTGCCATTTTTGGAAAGGGTCCGGGAAGATGTAGTAGCAAAAACTTACATGTGCCGTAACTTTCATTCCATGGCTTCGTTTTAGGTGTCGTTTTCTCTAAAATTGCATATCTTCTCGAGCTCTACGCATTGATGGCAATATTTTTCTTATTTTCATAAAATCCATTTATTCCAAAAAATGCGACTTGCCTAGGAGAGGCTTTTCGTGCATGACTTCGTCTTTTTTGACCAGAAGTTTGCTTTCTGAAGGCTAATTCCTTCTGGTGCGGCGGCCGTAGATGATCTCCAAATACTCCAAACAAGAAAACAGACTGTATTGACGAAGGAATTGACCCATGGGAATTTCACAGAGAAAAATACAAGAAAGATAATAAAAACGCAAAACATTGTCAGAAGTCACAGATAAAGCCCAAGGTCCATTCCTGGTGAAAACCCTACTGGTATATGTGAATATTGACATGCAAAACTTTAACAGGGCTAAACCGGAGCACAATTTACTTCAAACGGGGCTCTAAATAATTAAATGAAATTCTCCCGCAGACAAAACTTGACGAAGGGATAAAACGATTTTCGGCATCTGGATATTTGTCAAAATTGACTCGTATGATTCACTGGGAATATCCTAACATAATACACATATCTTCTGGCAATAAAAACACAAAACGACCTGTTATTTTAAAAGAACGAAATTTTTTAACATGGGGTAGTCTCAGATTTCAGGCTGAAATCTAAGGACACCAAGCAACAAAAACTTGCAAGTGCCATAACTTTCACCCTGTGGCTCTGTTTTAGGTGTCGTTTTCTCTAAAATGCATATTTTCTCGAGCTCTACGCATTGATGGAAATATTTTTTTTTTTCACAAAATCCATTTTTGCACCTTTTTAGACCAAGCGACTTCTTGCAATCTCCTAAAAGAATCATGAGCTTTGATCGCCTTTAGACAGATTAGTAATTAAAAATACTTGATAGATTTTCAAAACCCTAGGCCTAGGGAGAGATCTGGCAGGAAGAATGAATAGGCTACAGGACTTGCCGAAGAAAACAAACCAAAACACAGACAAAGAAATAAGAAAAAACAAAAACAGTTTCAGGCAAATGCTAGAAAAATCTCTCCACTTAGCTGATCTGCAAAAATTCTTCCCCCCGAGAGAATGTTCTACAAAAATTCTTTTCCCTGGGTGAATGTTCTATGGTAATAATGATGGGGTGAAGTGTTTTATATAACCTAAATCCTCCAATTTTAGCTCAATCTATTTTTAAAACTTTATTTATTTAATAAATAAATAAATAAAATTCTCTCAGACAAAACCTGGCAAAGGGATAGAGTGAGTTTAAGCATCTAGGTACTTGGGAAATTTGGCTTTTATGACTCTCTGGGGATACCTTAGAGCAATGCAAACAATTGCAGGTAAAACAAACACAAAACGGCCCATTACTTGAAAAGAACAAAAAAAAATTAAAAGGGGTAGTCCCAAATTTCAGGGTGAAATCTTGGGGACACCAAGATTAGATCTCAAAATTGAGTCCAAAAATGGCCAAAAATACTAGGATTGACTATTAAAAATCAATACTTCTGTTACAGTCAAATTTGGTGTTGATGTTTGGGTTTTCTTGTAGGTTTTCTATAGACCTGTACAGCATATTTGTTTTTGTTAGATCAAGAAAATGTAGATAGGATCTATTTAAGAAGAAAAATTATAGTTGTAGATTGCAAAAGGTCTTTACTTAAGTATAAGAGTTGTGGAAAATTGCTTTTGCAGTCATTGTACTCACTACGAGTTGTTACCCTACAGACTTGCCCATGAGCTCCTCAAGCTTAGCACTTTGTCTTCCCAATGCAAACAATGTGTGATCCCACTCGATTTTAAGTAGCTTACCAAGATGGTGTGGCTCAATTACACCTTGCTCATCCCTCACTACAACATTGTGAGCTCGATCTGATAGTCAACTGACCTCAACTCAGTGGAGATTTAATGTGACTCAATCTAGAAGCAACTCATCATAGTTTGGCTCAACATAGCTCTACTAGATCCTAGACTTGACAAAACCCTTTCGTAGTCTTAGAAGATTGGCAATCAACTTAGGGGATTCTTAAAGACTCATTTCTAGAGCCCTTTCGCAGATTGGTGAAGACTCCTTATGGCTCGACTCATAACCAACTCAATCCTTCACTCCTCTTGTGATGGTTCAATGTTGTGAATCTCCCGATGGAGATTCTACCCATCCTCCCTAGACTGAATCCCAACTACGAGTAAACCGTTGATTCAACTACTCACTGGACTCGACCTGAGCTTCTTAGCAACACATGCTCGCCTTGTATTCTGCTTCGCTCCCTCTGACTATGTAGCATGGAAACGCCCCTGAGCATACCTCCTGGAAACATTTTGGGTATGGGTACAAGTACGGGGGAAACATCCCCGAAATACTTGCACAAACCTAGTATGGCTCGGTATTGCCGCGAGTACAGCTCTATTGTACTTGGGGTGATTTCATGCCATACCTGCAACCATGGATATGTTAAAAAGCCAAAAAAAACTCTTTTTTAGCATTTATTATTTTTAACCCTAATATACCCACCCAAACTTCCTAAAGACACTTCTTAAAAGCTATATAATGACATATTTGGTCCATTCTAAATAACACTCATTTCTTTCTCTTGTTGAATTCAACTTTCACTAAACTAATCTCGATTATAATCAAGTATATATGAAATTATAATCCTGTTGAATCTATTGAACTTCAACGAATACAGAATATTTTGAGTGCTTTATCTCTTATGGACTAAAATTTTGAATATAAGTACCATGCATATATATATATAATACCCTTTTATAATGTATTGTACGGACATTTTTGTAACATTTCATACCGATGTTTTTTTGAAAATTAGCATTTCCACATTTTGACCCTGGACCCATTTCCTGGCAACATAGCCCTCCGATAAGCTCATAACTTGAAACTCAGCTTTCTCCCTAGTGAGCTCTCCCTGCAGGCTGCAAACATGAACCCTTTCACTTACTCAACAACTTGGCCTTCCTCAACTCGGATCCAATCCCTCTGCAAACAAGACCAACTATGGGGTATTCCCCTCGGTAGGACAACAAAACAAACTCTCAATGCTCCTCGCAAATCCCTAACCCTAATCGAGCTCACCTCAATTTGGTGAGCTTTTTATTCTCTTAAAAAAACATTGCTGATTTTTTTAAAATTTAAAAGCAAGTTTAATCGCATACATATATTATGGTCTTAATAGCCCAATTATTAAGGACTATTTTGGGAAGGCACAAGGTAAGGTGGCCAAGGGGTCAAAACCCTACCAACGCCAATACCTATTTTTTCATCGTAAGCTTTAAGGAGGTTACAATAGAAAGGAGATTTTTTTTTAAGTGGGTATATTTTAACAAGGGATCTATTGATTTTTTTTCAAAAATTAGAGAAAGTATATTTTCCTGTTATGGGAAACTTCTTCTAAAGGGGAGAGGTTTTTTCTATAGATTACTCAAAAAAGTACGATTGACTTTTTGAAAAATTGTAAGCGAGCACAATTTTGGTGGAAACCGACATCCCAAATACTTTAACATTGTGGTGGGGGGCAATGTAATACAATTTGAACCTTACAACCCAAAGGAAGGAGGCTACAAACGAAAGAGGTTGATCATTCCTTGCAGCCTCAGAGTATGGCATTTTCTCCCATGTTTCCACTAAGGGAGTGAATGTTAGGAATTCATGCTTCACATTAGAGGATTTGAATAGTTATTAATGTGTGTAAGTGAGAATAATGTATTTGGTTAGTAAGTTGTAGGGAAGAATAGAATTAGATGTGTGTATGAGAGAAATTAGGAAGGAGAGAATATATGTTGTTGAAAAAACTACCTAGATTAGAGTGAGAGGCTTGCGTAGTTAAAATAGGTCTCTTATAGGAGACTAAAAAGCCTATAAAGATGTAATTTTATTAAATGGATAATTATGTTGATTTGACCAAACTTGAGCTTATGCTCTGTAATGTCCCCATTTCTGAAAACCCTTAGCCTATACGTCCCCGTGGGCTTCGGGATGTGCAAGGGGAACATTTTTATTAAATAATTAAATATTATTCCCTGGAGCAATAATTATTTAATTATGAAGATTATTTAATTTAATTCCCAAAATATAAAAATTAAATGGGGAATTAATTAAATAAATATTTTAAGTGGTTTTTATTGATAAAATCACCCTTTGAAAAGGGGACGCCACACCTAGGGAAAACAAACTGCTTTTATTTAATATTTTCCCTCTCCTAGGGTTTTCGAATTTTGTGCCTCCTTGCTTATAAAAGGAGTGCTAGGGTCATTATTACTATTATGCTATGATGAACTTATTTTGATACTCCATGCTTGGAGTTGGGATGCATGCCCATTGATGCTTTCTCTCTCTCATGCTTGGGAGATCTTGGTAGCTGATCTTTGAATATCAAATTGAAGACGTTATTTGTTTCGGTTGAATTTGCAAGTAGAAATCTGCATGTTTTACTGTAGCGGCGTCACTGTAGCAGCCAGGAATTTGGTTATCAAGTTGAAGTGTTTTGTGAGGGCTTTGCAAATCAATTTGGTGTATGATCTCTCTAAACCCTAGGCGACTTCTTCTATGATGTTTGTGGACTGTTTTTAGAGCATTATTTGATGTGACTCGACCAGATTTATATATGTTATTATACCCCTGTTACAGCGACTTCTATAAGGCAAGTTGATATGCTTCATGATCTGATTTAGTCTGCTGTTCCTGCGATTTCACTTGAGGGTTATATTTAATATATTGACAGTGATCCTTGTGGCTTTAAATTCTAGTCTAGGCAATAATAATTGGCATGTTTTTGAAGTCTTCTTTTGCATTTGTAGTTGTGATCCATAACTGAAGTGAATCGATTAGGGTAAGCATGTGTTTGTGACCATTTGAGGCAGCAATCTGGGAGTGCTTGTTGTGGATAAAATACTGCATGCTTTGACAGTGGAAATACGGGATCCTCGTCTTCCTTATAGCTGCTGCTCCTCCATAAAATCAGTGAATTCATATAAGGCTGGTTTAATGGTAATTGATGTCTATGGGACTGAATTGTGATTGATATAAGTCTGCCATCTTACCTCTAAATACAGCAACTCTATTGGGGAAATATTTAGTTGTTTATGGCATATTAGAACCCCCTTCTGATCAGCGATTTATACTCCATTGATTCTGAGTATGAAGTTTTGGGTAAGGGCATGATTTAATGATAATTAAAACCCTGTAGACAGTGGTTGTATTGACTGAATGATTCTCTGGTATTCTGGCAGCGATCTACTCATTCTGAGCGAGTTTAGTGCATGATATTTGTTGAGCTTGCACATGATCCATATACTAAATATTAGCTCATATCTCATATATGTTTCAGTGACTGATCTTAGAAGTTTGAATCTGGGTTGGTACCTTGAATGGACATGCATGACTGAGGGTTGTATGAAGGCTTTTTTGAGAATGTTTGAGAATATTTATGACAGCTGTGTTGTTAATTGTTTGATGTTCAACAATAGTGGATTACACTGATCATTAATTCAGCTAAGGAATAATTGTGTGAGCTTGCTTGATAGAGGCCATGAAAACCCTTTATTGGGTTTATTGAGTCATCTATTTGATTGGTTCAAGTAGGGTTTATTGAGTTCTGCTATTTGCATTTGATTGGAGTGTTAAAGAGTTGTTGATTTGCATATTTTCTATTGATCCCGGAAGTGGGATATTACATGCTCTCCCCAAATATGAAGGTCTCCTCCATCAAGATTCTTTTACTAATGTAAAGAATGAGATTACAGACTCGGGCACATTGTCATTACACACCAATGACAATCTTACAACAAGACTCTACAAGAATTCTACTAAGAATTCCAAGATCCTATAACTATCATAAGCTTGCAAACTCTACCAAGCTTTTGTAAGACCAAAATTGTCTCGATTCGAGATGCCATTAGGATTACTACCTTAAGATCAGATCGACCCTCTAGGGCTGATCAATGCCTTTGATGCTTGAGGCTCCCTTCTTCTTATAGATTTAATAGGTTCTTAGGTAGGAGAACAAAGGTACTAAAACGAGTAAAGATCCCCTTAAAAATATTCTCTCAAGTGGTCTCTGGTCAATCATTGATCTTCTCAAGAATGTTCCCCTTCATTGGATCGGGCTTTGCCTCTGATTGTTCTATTAGTCCTTGGCCTTGAAGGACAGATCAAGGCCCACATGTGCCCTCCATTACTGTATCGATGTTGATAGGAGATTGTGTCTGATGCATACCTCATCATTGGAACAAGGAGTGGTCCTATCGAGACCCAATTCTTCGCGGCTTCTTTCTATGTCCGGCAGATTGAAAACAACATCTACGGCTTAAGATAAACATGGGTAGCTTTGGTCAATCATTGGCAGTCTGCACAAGTAGTGTGTGGCTCCATTGTGCAAGGTGTGCATGATCCTACTGCACAAGGAAACTTGAAATCTTTTGCAAACGTGTTGTGTGGCAAGGCCTAATGGTTCGCAGTTCAAGACAAGCTTATGTAGCTAAGTCTAGTATTCCACAAGTTGGATAGTGTTAGGCAGCTTGGCCAATATTGTGTGGCTTCAGGTAAGCTTGCATGGCTTGGACAGTAATGCATCGCTTGGACAATATGTTGCAACTTTTTCAATGTTGTGTGCCTTGCTTAGAAGTTTTGTGGCATAACACGAGTCTTTGTTCACATATAAATATATTTGGGTGATGCAGGATTGCGCGTGCACCTGGATGCTCCTAAATCACCACTGCACAATGCTCCTCCCCATTGCTATGAGAGAGAATGAAGAGAAATAGAAGGCACAAAGCACACTAACATACTCGTGTGTATCTATCATTTATCAAGGACAAAGAAGTTTCTCACAATCAAGGAGGATGATAACACAATCTTAGTAAATCAATAACTAATAGTTAATTTATAACTTTAATAGTATCTTGCCTCTCTTGTTTCTCATCCTCACAGCCGGCCAAGGGTCTCTCCCTTGCACAATGCTCCTACCCACCGGTTCCTTGTTCTCCAACCTCAATACCCTCTTCTAGCAAGTGCGAAAAGCATCCCATGCACACTGGTGGAATTACTGCTCAAGAATGGATCAGTGATGGCAAGGGAGCAATTCACATTAATGTTATTTTGAATGGCCCTATTTGCACAATTGAGGAGCTTCACAATCTAGGCATCTATGTTAGCTTCACTTTGATCTCTGTTTTGTTCATTGTTCCAAGGGAAACTGATCAGAGCTTTCAAATCGGCATGAAAAGTTGGCGCATTTTGCCAAGAAGTAATTCACCCTTGTCATCCACCAGAGCTTTCCCATTCCAAAAAAGGCAAGATAAAACTATAATATCTTTCCACACTACTTTCAGTTTTTGTCAACCTTCTATCACACTTCTATGTACCCACTATCAGGTGGGATTATTTTGTGAAGGTTGTCATTGTGCTTCCTCACTCTCTTCGTGGAGGGCAGCACCCTTTTTGTTTCCTCTACTATGTATTTATTTTTTTGTACTTATGTTTTTTTATCATGGGTGATGGCCCCAATAGAATCTCTCATTTTACCATAGACTAGTAACCCAAACCCTAACTTGAATACAATACCTAAGACCATCTATCTATATGGCCCAAACCCCTAAGCCATATAGATTGATTCTTGAATACCCGATATTGATCTTGCCTATAGTTCTATCTGGGTAACCATATCTTGAATACCCGTATCTATTTTACCCGAGCATTTAAATAAACACAATATAATATATATAGAACTTTGAGTTATGTAGGAGAATGGATGCAATAGTTGGAAATCACCCAAACTATTGGACTTTGGACTTGGCCGTATAGAAAAACAAGCATAATGCTCCTATCTTGTAACTCTCAACTCGTGCATCAAAGCACAATTACTTCTTTTATTCGTTCATTATAAGTCTTAATTACAAATCTGGTCTTCATCCTCCCTCCAAATTAAACCACGTCGTCATCCCTAACAACTATCCGAGGCAAAATGAGACTCATAATGAAAAACCACACTCACCCAAGATGGAGGTGGCTCCATACTATAAGGATATGTTGAGTCGTAGCAGATGTTGAAGTTGTACAAGTAGGGGAGGTAAGATATCATGGCACTCAAAGAGTTCGGGAGGAAGGTGAAGGACTCCATCCTTTGTTTACCTTCATCCAACCTATTTCAACTTTTGTTTCAGCCAAAATACTTGTGCCACAACTATCTTCACATTTTTATGCTATTGTGAATACTTAACCTCCCACTCGACTTCCTTATCCTTGTGTCCCTGTACTTTGCCAACAATAACTCCGACCTGAAAACTTTTTCTAATTCACTCCTCAATTCAAGTTCCTTAGGATGAACTTAGTTTTTATATTCCACCATCTTCTTTTTCCACTCAACTGCCTCATTTGTTTAAATTTTGATTCTCAATGGTGAGTTTTAAGCGCACATCTTCTATTTGTTTCTGGACCACCACATCCAAATTATTTGGTCTCCTCAAACTACCAAATTCGTCCTCCATCTTCATTCTTTGCATTGTGTGCCATGGCCGAATGCCATATAAAATGAAAGTTCAAATAAACTGATTGGTCTAGTGCAGTTTTCTGACAGCATATACAATCACAAAAAAAATCCATCTCTTTGGAGCTCTTTCTGGTATGTGTAGCTCTCAAATTGGCACACATTTCATATGCAAAGTCCTTCAATTTGACTCTGTTATATGCTTCTAAAACCTTTGACATCAAAATGCCTGCACAAAGTTCCCACAGCACATAATAGAGCTTCTAAACTCCTCTACTATTTGTTAGTGCAACAGTATTCACTTCCGATGAATTCATGTCCATGCATTGATAATGGACCTCCCTTCTCCCAAAACAAAGTGATAACAATTAATACCATATGTTGCTCTGTCTACATGCTCTAAATCTGAGTTGCATTATGCTCTATATGAGTCAAACTCACTTGCCGTGGGGTACTCCCCCTGTTAATGCTCTTTGTCTCCAAATGCACTTTCTCTACCATACCACCCTCGGGGAGTGTATCAAAATCAACTTCCCTAGCTGGAAATCCGAAGGAATTACATCTGTGTCAGTCTCCTCATTTATATATCCTCCACATGCTTTGCACTTCATTTTCGAATTGTTGGATACTCACTCCCCAACTCTACTTTGGTATTAGATAGATTAGCATTTAATTAAGAAAACTAAAAGTTATCATGTTTGCTAAAATAAGGTAGACTAGTTAGTCCATTTAAAGCATTTTATATTTTATTTATTTATGTGTTTGTTAGACAATTGTGGAGTTTGTTAAGGGCTGAAGCTTATTTCAAGCAGCCATCAAGCAATGTATTTTCACGGCTTAGTTAGTAAAGCTTATATGGTATCAGAGCCTGTCTTTTTTTGTGAGAGTTAATATTGCATTAGCAAGGGAAACATTGCATATTCAAGCGAAGTGTGTTTTAGATCTGAAGAGATTTGGTTGGCGTCTAAATTGTGTGGGCGTGACCTTCTATGTAAGTTCACAATTAAAAGTGCACATAAGAAGAGTAGAGGCACATGAGAGGTATTTAAACGAGAGGTTTTGAATGTGTAACGTGCAGCACAAGGAATCATTGAGTGTTGGGTGTTCACTTTTCTGGCTGGTGCGTGGCTATGGAGAGGTGTGCTAGGTGTCTATGGACATTAGGACGGCATTTGCAGACATGGAATGTGCATTTTAAAACAGCAGCACTTCATAACCTGTTGAGTGCACCATTTGGGAAGCTGGAGTTTACTTTTCTTTTGCTGAGGTGGAGCGAAGTGGCATGTGTGGCATGGGTATTTTGGATATCAAGGTGAATGTGGCGTGGGCATTTGTATATCAATGTGAATGTGGCTGTGTGCTAATGCACTAAGATAGGGTTGCAAAAGTTTATAGAGTTTCTAATTGATATATTTCAAAATTTATACTTCAAAAGTTAAACTGATTAAAAAGTTCATCATATTGGGTTGCAGGTGGAACTAATTCGGTATCTTTTGACTGGTTGAGAGTCTGTCACTGAAAATTTGCCAAATTGCCTGCATTAGTGTGTCAGAGTGATTGGTGAGTGCATTTTAGTCTTTGTATTGATGATTTGTGGGCTTTTTTTTTAGTTTTTGCATGATGCTAGGTGGTCTAGTTATGTCGTCAACAATGGCTGGTATACAACATTTACTTTTTCCCAAGTCTCAAAAGTTGACCAGGAAAAACTGTAATTTGTGGAGTCATAAAATACTTACTATTTGGGAGTATAGAAAAGAAAGAAAATAAAGAAATTATATTAATTTCCACAAATGACCAAATGTAGGTCAATGGGACTCGAGAATATGTCCAACTACAATAGAAAGAGCTAGGGTAAAAAGACCCTAAGCACAATGACCAACCAAATAAAAGTAGACCAAAAGCACTATAAGTAAACATGGAGTAAACCCAATGCAATAAAAATCCTCACTCGTGTGGTTAGAGTAATAATACAAATACCCAAACCCATATGACTGTGAAAGGTCAATGCATGATCCGAAAAATCTAGCAAGGCTCCTCGGGGAATATCTAGGGCTGGGTGGGCCCAAGTTGGATAATCCTATGAGGAAGCAAAGCACTTCCCCTAGAATTCTTCCTAACATCCAAGGCCGAAGAATAAGCTCTCATGGCAACAAATAAACTTGTATGTGTGCTTGCTTCCGCAACCCACCAGGTGGTCACGAAGAAGCAGAACCACGACATCAAAGAGCAAATCCATGACTAAAAGCGATCTTCATCACCAAAAGTTAATGCGTTGTGGACGTTAGGAGTAGAACTGTGCAGAGACGAGTGTTGTCTCACTGACTTACCTCCCTCAATGTGTGAAGCATTAGTATCCAAAAGGCACTTAATGCCACCAACCTCTTTGAGGGGCTAAAGGAATGAAGTGATCATCCTAGGGGCTCCGGTGATACTAAGGGCTCCCGGAAATGATCTGAGTCAAAGGGCGACAACCTCTTGAGTAAAAATGGCCACACACCGTCGATCCGAGTACAGAAAAAAAGAGTGAATAGAGATTTTTCCAAGCCTCTATAGAGACTATGGTATCTCCCCCTGATCTCGTAATAAACAGGGCATCTGACAATGAAGTGTTCTTCACCCTCCACCTCCTCAAGGGGCCAGAGACAACAAACACAGTCTCCACATGGAATGCAATGAATATAAAGACCTTGACCAAATTGTGTTAAATAACGAATAAACATCAACAAATGATCTTGAAGATAGACAAAAGACATAAAGAAGCTTTAATGCTTCTAAAGTTGTCATCCGTAGATGCATTAATACCAGAAGTACAGAATGCCATCATGTACCAACCTAAAATATAAGTACCATACAACAAAAGCTAGGGGAGTTTTGTATATTAAGAATAATTTGATTCCCAACAAGTTGCTAGGAGGATCAATCTTTGAATACTTGTTGCGACTGAAGGATCTTGGAGATGAGTTGACAATCACCAAGAAACAAGTGGATGATCAAGATATGGTAGCTTTGGCTTTACAAAGCTCGCCATCATCCTATGATTCATTTGTTAAGCTCTTCAACCTAATTGCGTAGACCCAAGCACTTAACTTTGAGAATTCATCAAAACTTATGTCGAACAAGGAGCGGAGGCAGGATCAGACAGATGTATCAATCTCAAACACTAGAGAATGCATTCATTACACAGTTCAAAGGCAAAGGAAGGAAGAACACTAGCATTTAATAAAATGACTCCTTCAAAGGATGGGATACATCGAAGAGATCAAAATAGAAACATTTTTGCTGCATTGAGCCTGGCCATTTCAAGAAATAAAATCAGACCCAACAAAGTGACTTGGCATGCCAAAGAGGATCAAAGCATGCAAATGTTGTTGAGAATGATGAACAAGAGGTGACCAAAATATTTGCATTTGTAGCATCTCATAACTAGTCAGTTGATTCCACACCCCAGTACTTTGATTCAGTTCTAAGAGATGTACTCAGTGGTGGCATAAAAATAGTTGCTTTAAAAAAATATTATGAAACTTATCAGGAGTTTTAAGTGAATGTTGTCTGATTTTTGATCGGCCATATGCAAATGCATTTAGAATTGCATACAAAATAAGGAGTAACATCATGGACTGCAGTATTTATATTCCAAAGAAGAAACAAAAAAAATGAAGATTTTCAAGAAATGAAAAGTAAGACTCTAATAGAGATACAGTCCTTTAACAATGCTCACCGTAAGATCATGATTTCCTGCACGCATTCCTGCCTTAAAGCTTCATTAAGACGTTCAGGCTTAAGGACTTTAATTGCAACATCCTGACCAAGATATGTCCCACGATACCTAGAAGTTGCAAGTATCTTGTTTAACAATTCTTAATATATCAATATCAGCTCATATTTGTTGTGTGTGTGTGTGTGCGTGTGTTAAAATGCAAAACATATTTGCAATATAAACTCACAGATCTCCACAAGAACCCGAAGCCACTTTTCTGTCCATCCTTAATAATTTTCTATCGACTTCACAGTCATCAAATGGAGTTCTGCCACTCGTTAACAACCTTTCAGTTGGAGATGATGATGGAGAAATCCTTGACCATGAATCCTTCTGAATTAGTTACATGTATTAAAAACACAGAAAATTTCAAATTATTAGAAACTTATTGGACTGACCACATAAATGCTAACCATACAAAGAAAGTCAATCATAATGAATGTCACCGCTTTTGCAACTCATACAAGCCAACATTTTAATTAATCAAAGTAAAATCCGTAAACATATCATTACCATTGTCTACAGGCTGTGGTTTAGTGGGTAAGTAACCTCAAATTCACATGAGTAACCCAAGTTCAATTCTCCCCACAGACATGGAATATAAATGTAAAACGGGTTTTAATGGGTTAAGTACCCTCCCATGAACCATCTAACCTCACATTCACATGAGTAACCCAAGTTCAACTCTCCCCACAAATATGGAATATAAATGTAACATGAATTTTAATGGGTTAAGTACCCTCCCATGAACCATCAAAATGTGTTTCCCAATATCTAAGAAATGGATATCATTGCCTCGTTGAAAAACGCTTAGTGCAATAAACCAATTGCATCAAAATCATTTCAAACATTCAGGATGTAAACTAATCAGTACAATACAGAAGTATATTACAACAGTCAACTTAGCATCATACACATATTCAAATTTTCAACAAGCAAACTCCAAGTTATTCACAGACCTCAATAAAAAAAATGCAATCGTCATTATACTTGAGTAAAAGAAATCTCAACATGTAGAAGTGCTTTAAATGCCAAAGAATGCATAACTTTTAACTAAGACTAGTACATTTTCCCCTCAGCCATAGAAGTATATTACAACAACAGTCAACTTAGCATCATAAACGTATTCAAAATTTCAACAAGTAAACTCCAAGTAATTCACAGACCTTGATAGAAAAAATGCAATCGTCATTATACTCGAGTAAAAGAAATCTCAACATGTGGAAGTGCTTTAAATGCCAAAGAATGCATAACTTGTAACTAAGACTAGTACATTTTCCCCTCATACATAGAAGGCATCAATGAATGCCCTATACATACATACATACATACATACATACATATATATATTTGTGTGTGTGTGGATAATAATTTCATTGAATAATCTTGGAGACTTGTAGGATATATATAAGAGTTGTGTTCCTTTAAAGCAAGAATCTCACTCTCAAGATTGTGAAAAATGCTAGCTCAACGGTGGCACTTCGACGCTAAAAGGGTTTACGAATTCCTGGTTCAGGTTCTTGGTAATTGATTTGGTTCTGGAGGTCCCTCTCTCAGTTTTCCTTCCAACGTCTCAACCCTAAGGGGTCAGGATTGGGCGCAACTTGTTTATGTTGTGTTGTTTTTTTGTGCTTTGTCCCTTCCGTCTTAGTTTGTGTATCCTGCGACCCCTATCAAGTTTTCCGAGGTACGTTCTCTCTGTGCATAGTGTAATGTCCCTCTTTCTCGAATAGCTTGTTCGAAAACCTTTGGCCCTTTTTGTCTACCCGACGGCCAAAGGGGGAATTCAAGGGTGACTTAAGTTTATTAACTTTATTATATTGTGCTAAAATTAAAATATAACATTATAAAAAGCACATAATAAATTAATAGACTTAACTTTAAATTAGAACTTAGGAAAGTGCAGTAAAATAAAAGCACTTAATTAAAATGTACCTTCTAAGGGAGAATGTGATTTGGAAGTCCAAGGGTCACTTTCATTGGAATTCCAAAGGTCACTTTATGGCAATTCCAAAGGTCACTTTTATGGGAAGTCCAAAGGTCACTTTGGGTCTCATTTCCTATATAAAGAAGAAGGTGATTTGCTCAAAGGCATGCAGAAATATTTTATAACATTTTCTCTTGAATGAAGCTTTAGCTTTTGCATTAAAATTCCAAAGACGAAACCCCTTGTGGATTTAATCTCTTGAGGACAAAAACCCCAAAAGTTGAGAGGATTTTTCACTCAAAAATTCCCATTGATTGTAATCAGATTTTCAGAGTTATTTTCAGTCATTTCCAGCAGTGTATTGTGAGGGTATTTTGGAGAATAAATTGCAACAATCTTCTTCTATTGGATCGACCTAGTTTGGGACTGATTTGGCATGTTCTTTGAGATATTTAAATCTGATTTCTATTGTCAAATCATATGTAGATTTTTGTGAAGTGAAGCAAAACAATTTCATAATTTATTAGAGGGTTTTTAGTGGGATTTTTACCAGTTTTATAATCAGATTTCAGATCTGATCTTTGAGTATTTGTGGCGTCAATGAAAATCAGGTTTTTTGCATGTTTGAACTCCTAAAATTAGTGGCAGTCATTTGTGATAAAGAAATAGTTTTTTTTGGGAGCATTTATGTATTTTTCCATCAAACCCTAGTCGTCATTGTTGAAGATTTATTGCAGCAGTTAGGCTGATCTTGCATGGTCCTATATTTCATTTCCGAGTCTGATTTGGGCCCTAGAAAAATTTGTTTTGCATACTTTTGTTGTTACCTAACCCGTAAATAATTGCATGCTAAGTGTTTGACGAAATGTCAAACGAGTCAAACTAGAAATTTGGATCAGATTTGGGGAAGGGATCTTTCAGTGGTATCAGAGCAGTGTATCCTCCAGCCTGTGTGGGAAGGAAGCAAAGAGTTTTTTTTTTTTATTAAATCAACTTTGAATGCAGCATAGAGAGGTCGGTCCACACAGATACTACACCCGCAGGCGAGCACGACTCGAAGCTAGTATTGTAGGAGGTGACAGAATGGATTTTATGGATGATAGACAAGAGAGTCCTCGGGATGAGCATGCAGATCCAGATAGAGACTTCATTAGGGATGTGGCAACAAGGGTTTCATTTCCTATCAAAGGAGAAAAAAGAAATCAGACCAGCCAAGAGAGGAGGACAATATGGCTCATCAGGATGGCCAAGAAGCCAAGATTGACAAGCTAGTTGAAGAGCAAGTAAGATTGCCGAACACCATGGACCTCCTAGCCCTAACCCTTTAGAGATTTCATGAACCTAGGGTTCATAATGTGTAATAACCCTTTTAAGGGTTTCACACTAAATGCAAATCTAAAAATAAAATTGCAGAAGACTAAAGAATAAAATCAGCAACTTGTACTTGCACCAAAAAATGTCAAAATCACCATAAAACACCTCCAATCAATTCGCCACTATTTTTATGTATTTTATCAAATTTTAGAAGCCAAAATAACAAAGAAATACTAAAGAATACTCTGCTGAAAAATAAATATGCACTGGTAATTGCAACCACAAAATAAATATGAAATATGGGTCTAGAAACCCTCTAAATTCATATAACTTCAAATTCTGGCCTTTAAAAATATTACAAATCAGATTGTGAAACCAGATTTCTCAAATTCTTCTCCAATGACCCCAAACCCTACCCAAGGTAGGTCGCTCCACCCTAAATAATTACAATATCGGTTGGAAATTACAAATAGATCTTCAAATCAGCTCTTCACATCAAGACCAAATAATGATGAAGGGTTTTCGTCCTTCACCTAAGCCACATGAAGGGTTTTCGTTCTTCAATGAGGCCTCACAAGTGGGTTTTTGTCTTCAAGTGGATGAACAAGGAGCAACTAGCTCTCTATACCCAAGTATAACAAAATGCGCCAAGTCTAAATGCAAATGAAGTCTCTAATCTCCTTGTATATCCTCCTTTTTGGTGTCAATGCTCAATTAGACAAGGACAACCTGTATAATGCAAGAAAACACTAAAGAAAATATAATAATATTAGATAAAATATATTATAAAGATGCTCAAGGGTCTTCTCCTTCATTTTTGCTTCTTTGCCATGGAGAAGGAATGGCAAGAAGACCAATTTCCAGCTCTTAGGTGGGAAAAAGGGACATTACATAATGGAGACCCATCCAGAGCAAATACTTCACAATGACCCTTTGGATCAGCTCACTAGATCAACCATTAGGCCTGCTTTCCCTCCAAGGGAAGAAGCCATTTCAGATGTGGGGTAAGGCCCTCTGGGGAAAAGTATTGCGACAAGCTATGAAGAATATATGGCACTTCCGAGGGAGATACGGGAGGCCATTACACTTGCGGATTTCATTAGGGTGAGCAAGGGGAGGTCTAGGTTAGAGCCAAGACAAAATGCGCCACAGAAAGAGGTGCAAAATGTGTTGGATAAGATGACTTTCTCTACTTTCAATAAATCGACTAAGGGGGCAGCTAGGGCATGGATCCAAAATTTGGATACATATTTGTCCTTGAAGCCTGTGATGGAGGATGATGCCATCAAATTTGCAACCCTTCACCTAGAGGGGATTGCTCATTAGTGGTAGTACCATGGATTTGTGACACAAGGGCACAATAAGATCCATTTATATGATGAAGTTTTTAGAAGACTCATTGGTAGATTTGATAGAGTTGACCTGGAAGTTCACTTTCAGGAACTTGCACAGTTGAAACAAGGCATGGTGGATGAGTGTGTTGCTAAGTTTCAAAGACTTTTTGTCATGATTATGGATGTTACAGAAAGGAGACTTATGGTTTTGTTACCATATTTCCACCACCTTCTAAGGTTGGCGCCAAAGAATAAAGGTGGAAAGAAATAAGGATAAAGGTGCATAGGATGAATAAAATAACTATTGTTCTATTCCTAGAGTTGGCGCCAAAGGAAGAGGTGCATGGAAATAGATAAACGAAATAAAAGGTAGTCCTACTTCTAGCGCAAAGGGGTAAAGATGCATGGAAATAATTAAAAATAGGAGTTGTTCTATTCTTAGGAGTTTGAATGAAGGAGAGGTAAGAAGATGCATGGAAATAATTTTAAAAAGGAGCTATTGTTCTATTCTTAGGAGTTTGAATGGAGGATAAAAATAGAAATAGAAGAAATAAGAAAAGCATGTTGTTGCTCTATTTTTAGAGGTTGGTACCAAGGACAGAAATAGAAGGAATTTTTATAAATAAAAATCAACTGTTGTTCCATGCTCCAAGGTTGGATAAAGATAAATAAAATAAACAAGAGCATGCAACATTTTATTCCTAGAGGTGGTGCCAAAGGGGTAAGGGAAAATAAAATAAAAAACAACAATATATTTTGGGAAAACACAAGTCTTTTCTAATGATATAGGCTGATTATTATTGTAAATAAAATATACTTGAGCAGTTGATTTGCTTAGGCATCGTCAACTTTTGTACTTGCACCTCTGAATAAAATAAAGCTTCATTTTTCCCTCTCATATTGTTGTTTTCAAATTTTTCATTGTGTTGCATAGGATATTATGTTTGCCTTAGTGTGGAATTCACTCCCTTTACCCCGGTCATTTTTCCTAAACCCTTAAATTTATTATGCAAATAGTCTAAAGTTGTGTACATGTGTGGATCTTTAAATTCTCTATGTACAAAGTTACATGCAAGTATCAAATTATTGGTGTATCACCCCTATTTTCCATTTTCCGCATTCCTCTCCCCTTTTCCTTGTCAAAGTTTTCATTTTTTAGGTGATTCACAAAGGAACCAGCCCTCTCTGGAAGTTCACCTCAAACATAGGTTACCCACAGCCTTGAGGTGTTCCAATTTTGTCAACAGGAGAGAGAGTACACACACCATTCTCTATCAGGGTGCAACTTCTGGGTGACAACAAGTTCTTTTCGTTGAGGTGTTGACAGAACCACTCAAGGGTTTGGTTAGAACCTTTGATCCTTTGTCTCTTCAAGAGGCAATCAAAAAGGCTTTGGACCTTGAAGGTGCTACCCAAAAACAACAGTGATCAGCGGACATCCTAAGGTTAATTCGAGTGGGGGGCAGCCAAAATAACCCTTGGGACGGTCTAGAAACCCTCCCTTAGACCTGTTGTCACCCAAAAGTTGCACCCTGATAGAGAATGGTGCGTGTACTTTCTCCCCTGTTGAAAAAACTGGAACACCTCAAGGCTGTGGGTAGCCTATGTTTGAGGTGAACCTCCAAAAAGGGTTGGCTCCCTTGTGAATCGCCTAAGAAACGAAAACTTTGAGAAGGAAAAGGGAAGAGGAATGCGGAAAATGTGAAATAGGGGTGATGCACCAATAATTTGATACTTGCATATATCATATGTTCTAGTTGTAAAGAGATGGTGTCCCCAGATTTCACCCTGAAATCTGGGACTACCCTATTTAAAAAAAAATCATACTTTTAAAATAATGGGTCATTTTGTGTTTTTATTGCCAGAAAGTTCCTGTAATGTGTCAAGATATTCCCAAGGAGCCATATAAGTCATTTTCGAAAAATACCCAGATACCATAAATTGTTTTATTCTGTCGTTGGGGTTTGCCTACGGGAAATTTGTATTTAATTATTTTGAGCCTCGTTTGAGGCAATTTGTGCTTCAGTTTAACCTTGTTGTGATCGTACATGTCAATATTCCCATATACCAGTAAGATTTTAACCAAGAATGGATCCTGGGCTTTATTTGTGACTTCTAGCAACGTTTTGTGTTTTCGTTGTTTTCTCGTTTCATTTTCCGTGAAATTTCTCTAGATCAATTCCTTTGCCGGTTTGGCCTAATTCTTGGCCTGGAGTATCTAAGGATCACCTATGCACGTTGTGCTAGAAGGAATTCGCCATCGGAGGTCTGGTTCTCTTGGAAAAGACGAAGTCATGCACCAAAAAGCTTCTTCTGGGCTAGCCGCATTTTTGGAAAAAGAGGGTTTGAAGTGAATCTTGGAATTTTTGGAAGCAGCAGGCAAGTGGGATTTTTGTACCTGCCTAGCAGGGTACTTTTTCCCATGGAAGCAACG
Organism: Taxus chinensis; assembly: GCA_019776745.2. Classification (NCBI taxonomy): domain Eukaryota; kingdom Viridiplantae; phylum Streptophyta; class Pinopsida; order Cupressales; family Taxaceae; genus Taxus; species Taxus chinensis. The sequence goes on along the minus strand of CM034151.1, from coordinate 15,728,601 downwards.
CCACTTAAGTCACAATGGGAAAATTAGAGGCAGCAGGCAGGCGGGAATTTCTTACCTACCTTGCAGGGTGAAAATTCCCATTGTGAAATAAAAGAAAAATCACTTAAGGCATTAATGGGATTTTATTACCTGCCTTGCAGGGTAAATAATCCCATTGTCAATTGACTTTTAAAAATAGAAATCCCTCATGTCAAAAAGTGAGACGCTTTAGGGAAAGAAAGGAAGCCTTAAATGCATTAAATTAATTAAATTCTTTTCCAATTTTGGTGCTCAGGTTTGTGGAAAAGTCAACAAAGGGAAAGTGGATAACGAAAGTTGGAATTAGACATGCTAAAATTAAATAAATATTATTTATTTAATGCAGCCCCTTCATGTCAAAAAGTGCGCCCCATTTGGGAGAGGAATAATACTTTTTTAAGTATTAATTGATTTAATTAATTCCTATTTTCAGTGGCTAAGTTCAAAGCATATTGTGAGGCTTAAGTTAACTGGAAGTAGAAGTCTAAAATTAAATAAATTTAATTTATTTAATGGTGGCCATGAGCATGCACAAAATAGGCGCCCCATTTGAAGAGTAAAGCTTATTAAATAATTAATTAATTGCCAGGAATAGGAGAGGCATTAATTAATTATAGAATTATGAGGATTATATAAGCAGGGGCTGCCATAAGGATGAATTAATTAATTCAAAAGTAGAGAAGTGCAGCCCAGACAAAAAGTGTGCCCCATTTGAAGAGGAATTTTGCTCAGAAGAAGTGTAATTACTGCTAGAAGCTTCAAATTTTGGCGCATAGGTTGAAGGAGGTTGATTTGTGTCTGAATAATTGTCTGCATAAGTGATACAGGTGCTCAAGTGAAGTTGGTAAAATTCATGCTTGCTTTGCATGCAAATAAAACATCAAATTTTGGGGCAGCAGGCTTGATATATGCAGATTTTTATGATTAAAATCCACTGTTCATGTTCCGGTTGCCATCTTTGTCTGAATTAATTGCAGGAATTCATTACAGGTGCTCTTATAAGAGAAAGGGAGCTTAAATCAATGTCCAATACATTGAACATATCCTCCGAATCTGAAGAATTATCCAGATCTGCACCAGTTGTGAAGAATTCCGGCCGAATAAAGAGAAAAAGAATTGTTCAGACAAAGATAGATACGGCCATGGCAAAGAGGGATGAAAAAGAGAGCACAACAGAGTCATGCATCACTTCTAAATTTGCAGACATTGGAGACACAGATTTAGGTCCGGAACCTCTTTCCGAATTGATTGAAAGATCCAGAGCAAAAAAGACATCCCTCATGTGTGCAGTCAAAAGCAGTGGAATTATTCGAGCTGCAGTGTTTTCGTTCACAGCCCAGTTGCCAGAGTTCGTTATGGAGTGTGCTAGGTCTTACCATCCATCATCTAGATCAGTCTGAGATGCTACAGGGAAAACAATAATCCAGTTGGACGCATAGTTCATCAATTATTGTTTGAAGATTCCGGCACGAAAGGTGGTGACTTCTATTAGCATACAGGATGCCGGCAGCAGGTGGGAGAAGCATAGAGTTGACTGCGTGAACATAATGAACAACAGATACATGAAGAAGCCCAAATCTCCTTCCAAGTTCCCAAGAACTCTTCCGCGGTCCAATCTAGTACAAGAGGTGGATGATATTGCCAAATTGTTATGCAGAATAAATGGCGAAGCAAACGCTCACACCTTCCGCACATGGATGTATGCTTTCATCAGGACCATTGAAATCAACAAAGCAGATTCAATAATCAATTGGTCGGAAATCATTAGCGACAACATTGGTGAGCAACTCTGGAATGTGAGGCGTACTTTCAGCTTCAAAATGACTTCCTATTTGGTATACGCAGCAGCTTCACAAGGCATCTTCTCCAAGCTAGATAGATGTGGTGTTCTTTCCAAGGACCCTATTTTCGAGTGCTACCCACAGCTTACTGTACCTGCATGCAAGAAAGATTTCAAAGTGGTCAACGATGGATTCTTCTACGAATTCATTTACAGGCTAGACAGGGATCTAAAGGCCAACAAGGTGAGCAAAGAAGCATGGGAAGCTGTGTCCAGAATTGGCAGTCTCTTCATTCAGTTTGCGGATTTCACATACCTCAGGGTCACCGGCTTTTCTGGAGAACCAGTTAAGTTGCCCAGATATCCGAATGATAGATTGGTCACCATGGAGCTGAGCAGACAACTTGTGGAGATGCACGACCTTCAGTCGAAACGGCACAAGTCTACAGGCTTCTTCCCGATCACTATGGGCCATTATAGCTGCCAGAGCATTCATAAAGCCCAAGGAATGGAAACAGAAATGTTCTCTGAGTACGAGCAAGAGTTCTTCCCAACACGGTTGAACTTCGATCCATTTGGAGTAGCCAGGAAGACGATCTCCCAAGAGTACGCGCATGTGCCTAGATGAAGTGCAAAAATGAGTACGAGGTTAGAAAGAAAGATTTCAGCAGGCTATCAACATGGCAAGTGTTGGACTTTAGATTAGCACGGATACCTGCGGATCTTAAAGATGATGTGTCTATGTTACTTGACACATACCATCACATGGGAGGAGATAGAGCTGTACTTCAGGAGAGCGTAGGGGGGCTGCCATACGATTGAGGAAAGGTTTGTCGTTGTTCTTGTGAAATACTTCAAACTGGTTGCTGACGAAGGGATATTGCCTTGATGAAGCATTGATGAATCAAATCACGGGCAACTTCAGCACAAGAGATTCCCTCAAGAGGAAGCACGAAGGAGAAAGCAGCAGAAGGCCTGAGAAGATGAAAGTGCACAGAAGGTCTCATTCGAAGGAGAAGATCACTTCTACGGCTATGATGTTAGTTCTGGCTTCTCCAGCACCAAGTACTTCACCGACTGTTGCACCTCAGCAGGACACTGCCATTCCTCCGTTGAATCCGGCAACATTCATCTTCTCTCCTCAACCACTCCGTTCAGCGCCTCTTCCTGAAGAAACGTTGAAGTTGCAGATGGCCGAATTTGAAAGAGCTTTGTCTTTGGATGACTCAGAGGATGGCAGCCACAACACTGTAGCGGTTTCAGATGGGGAGGAATCAGAGCACGAGATAGTGGTACACTCAGCAACTTCTCATTCTCCGAGAAGTAATTTCTCAGAATGGTTGACTTCGCAGTTGGTTCCAGAGGCTAGAGAGGAAATCAACTTGGAGGAACACGACTTGCAGCTGCTCCTGAGTCTAAGCGGGAAAGACAGAAAACCTAAAGTTGCTAAGGTAACTTCAAGGTTGATCATTGAGGAGTCAGGGCAGAAGTTTGTTGAGATGTCAGTTCCGGCAGAGGGGAAGAAAGAAGATGAGCTCACGACAGAAGACATAACAGTGACCAGAGTACCCATAGGTCAAGCCACCACAGAAGGATTGAAGCAGGATACACAAACATTGATAGATGCTCTATTCCTTAGGCTTGGCAAAGAAGAGGCGGAGAAAGTTGAACTTCAGAAGCAGGTATCTCAGTTGTGCGAGATCATTGCCAAGGTTGCTAAATCTTCCACTCAGCCCATTTCAGCACAGAAGCAGGTGAGTGATCATCTGATGCAGGAAATGGAAGATGCAAGTAACCAGGTTAAAGCTATCAACGAATCGAAAAGTCTGATTATTCGTCAAGCTTCTGTACAACTCGGAGAGGTGCCATCCTGCCTAAAGGTTATGAAAGATGCAACAGATTAGCTGAAGCAATTGATGACAAGCACAGTAGATATGAACACAGTTGCTCAGACTAACCTATGTACTTTGGCCAAAATCAATAAGCTGCCGAGAGAAGTTTTGATTGCGGAACAGATTGTACCTGACGGATCAGTTGAGAAGGGGAAGCAACTAGAGTTTGCAGTATCTTTTCGTTTGGAGATCTACAGAATTCTATTGAAAAGGATGCAGGCACTTGAGAGTATGGCATCATCTTTACCAGACAATGTCATTGCTTTCACTCATGAGGAAGTGGTCGGAAATGTTACTTCATACACACGGATCATTCCTAACAGAGTGCCTAATTCCCTGGAAGGGTCTCTTCTGATGGTGCAAGGGAGAATTGATGGAGCCGTTAAGCCTTTCACGATGAATTCCATCAGCAGATTGGTGGCACTGCAATCGGATATTGAGAAGTTCGGGCCTAGCTTGGAGGAGGTAGAAGCATGTATCAGGGTGTTGAACGAAGGATTGTTGCAGTTCAGGACAAAGAAGGAAGTTGTGGCTAAGACAGATGGGAAGATGTTGAATTACATGTTCGACAAGTATATTTAGTATCAGAACAAAAAGAAGATATAGATGTTACAGCTGGCATGTCTTTCTCCTACTTTTTCTTCTTCTATTTTCCACGTTCCCAGATGAAATTGTAAAACTTTAAAGTTATTGGTTTTGAAACCATTACTTTAAGTTATGTGGAACAATTCTATTAGTTAAGTGACAGTTGCGTCACTTAAAGAGGAATTAGAGGAGGATGATTGCCAGATGTTATCTTTGCCTTTTGTTTATGTTTCAGTTCAGTTGAGTTTCCCCATTTGTACTTTCTCTTCTACATTCTATAAGTAGAAGAAGAACCTTCGGGTTAAATCATCAGAATTTGTAAGCAGCATTCTTGTGTTCCAGATTTTGTGCTGAAACCCCTGATAGCCACTTGAAGCAAAGGAATATAAAGGAGCAGATTTCCGGAGAACTTTGTGTCACAGTGCATTTTGTTTCTAGCTTTTTATCTTAGATCTTCTAATAAACTGTGTTATTTTAGATCTAGATCTGGAGTTGCCTTTGCTTATAATTCTATGTGTTGATATCTATTGGTTTCTTCTATGTGCATGCAATCAACTCTGTTATCTATTGATTGGGTAGCACATCTTCCCTATTTCTTCTCTGTGTTTTATTATTTCCTTCTTCTATAAATATTTCCTTTCTTAAACAGCTGCTTACTTGCTGCAGAGCTATACAAGCTATGGTTCATGAGCTGAATAGTTAAAGTAAAACCCCCATATAGATACTAGCATATTTTATTGACAAATCTGACACGGGAGCCTCACCAGTAAATGAGGGAGATTTATCTCATGACTGCCTAGGTTTTCAGCTATGCAGATAATCTAGCTGACAAGAGGCATCAACTGTCATCATAAAAGTTCCCAGCATATTACCAATTGCCATGAATACATTTTGATTCCAATACTCTATTGGAATCCCATAAATTCTTACCCAAATAGGGGCCACGAAGGGGAGTTCTTCGTCAAGTTTAAACATGGGGTGTTAGGATTTCATGAATATACCTACCTTTCCCAAAAACCATGGCCCTCTTTGAAAGACGAGTTCACGATCAGCTGCTGACGCAAAGAAAATCAAGAAATATCCATTGGGATACACAAAAATTGAATACTCACCTTTTGTGTTCCAAACTTTTTTGGCCCACTCCATGAAGACCCCTAGTGAAGGTCGAAAACCGAGAAAACGAACTATCAGACCTTGATTTTCTAGCACATTGATACTACCCTAAAAATCATATTTTTGTAGCTGAAGAACCGGTATTCCATCCGCAGCTCGCATGCAACCCTTCTCATTCTTCCTAGGGTCTAGCTTGGGCATTCTCGAGGGTAATTTCTGGAGATTTCTTACACTTGTAATATTGCCCGAGGAACCACGGAGGGCCTCTTTAAAGGAGACTTTAAAACCATCCACGCCGAAGAAAGAAGATTTGCCTTCAGCATTCTTCTTCAAAGAAGATTCTTGGTCAATTGGAAGATATTAATGTTCTTCACCGACACTCAAGGTACTCTATGGATCTTTTCAAAAAAGACAAAAAAGAATGTCTCTTTAAGGTAGAATTATAGGAATGGGAAACTGGAGAAGAAATTATGTGGAAGCAAAAATCCAGAATCCAACGGTTAAAAGGAGATAAAAATTTTGCCTTTTTCCATAAATCCTTGCTAGCCAAAAGATCCCACAACTATATCCATTCCCTATCCATGGCAGATGGTTCAAACGCTCAGTCTATACATGGGATGCAGCAAGGGGCTCAACAGTACTTCCAACAATTGTTTACCTGTCAACTAATGGATATGGATTCACAACAGCTCCTGAACATCTTACCAAACAATATTTCTCAACAAGATAATGAGAAGTTGACTCAACCTATCACAGAAGAACTCTAAGGAATTGTTTTCAGTATGAAAAAAGGTAAAACTCCTACTCTGCATGGCTTTTCGATTGAGTTTTTCCAGGCATTTTGGGACATTATTATAAGAGACCTTCTACAAGTGGTTGAAAAAGTTAGAATGGCCAAAACTATGCTTAAGGAAATAAATAAGACTTACATTGCACTCATTCCTAAAACTAATGAGGTGGAGGATATCTTTGGTTTCCGTCCTATAGCCTTATGTAATGTTTTGTATAAAATTATTACCAGAGTTATAACAGAGAGACAAAACCCCCTCTTCATAAAATTATTTCTCCTGAGCAACGTGGTTTTGTCCCTAGTCACCATATCCATGATGAGATTGTGTTAGCATAGAAAATTTTGCATTCTATGGAAATTTGGAAAAACCCAGCAACGTTTATTAGATTGGACCTTTCTAAAGCTTATGACAGAGTGGACTGGGGTTTCCTTTGTAAGATTTTGGCTCAATTTGGTTTCTCTATGGAATGGATCAAATGGATAAAGGCCTGCTTCTCCTCTGTTTCCTTTGTTGTTTTAGTTAATGGCTCTCCTTCAAAAAAAATTGGAGCTTCCAAAGGTATCAAACAAGTTGACCCCTTATCCCCTTTTTTATTCATTATTCTGGCAGAATGCATGGGGAGACTTATCAATAAAACCTATCAGGAAAAAAGAATTAATGGAATACATCTGGTTAAAAATAGCCAACCGATTTCTTGTCTCCAATTTGTTGATGATTCCACGATGCTTGGAAAAGCTACAACACTGGAAGCTATACAGATCCAGAAAACTCTGTGTAACTTTTCAGTTGCCACAGGTCAATTGATCAATCAAGGAAAATCCAGAAAAAAAAGTTCACAGTTCTGGTAGACAAGAAGAGCAAATTTTGAATATCTTCCATTTCAAGAAGGGCATGCTTCCTCTTCAATATCTGGGTGTTCCTTTGGCCTCAAAAAAGTTAAAAGATTGGCATTGGTTAATCAACAAGATTGAATCAAAATTAAAAAAGTGGACAAACAAGTGGCTTTCATCAGGAGGGAGGATGACGTTGATTAAGTATGTCCTTCAAGCTATGCCAATATATGTTGCCTCTGTTTTAAGCATTCCTAGCACTATTTTGAAAAAGGTGGACTCTATTTGCCAAAAGTTCTTAGGGAGCGGAGTTCAAGATAAGAAGAAATGGTCCTTGGTTAAATGGGAAACTTTATTCTGGCCAAAAAAGGGAGGATTGGGATTTAGATCTTCTATGAAGCAGAATAAAGCCTTAGCCACTAAGTTATATTGGAGGCTGCTTGCTCACCCTAATGATCTATGGGCTGCCACTTTCAGAGCAAAGTATGTTGAAAATAAGCCCCCGGAGGCAATTATTATATCTACCCTTCCTTCTAAGGGTTCTCCCACCTTAACGTTTATCAGAATGGGAGAAGAAATGATTCAAAAAACAGCTCTTTTGGATTGTTAGCAATGGTCAATCAGCTAATTTTTGGACTGATTCTTGGGATGGGCAGCCCCCTCTCATTCTCCAGTTTCCTCAGCTCAAGCCTATTATGGAGAAAATGCAGGACATAGGTTGGGTTAAGGTAGCCAACTATGGTAAAATTGTTTGTCATCCTTGGGAAAGTGGAAAAGATTGGGTTCCCGTTTCTGAATGGCCCATTGTAATAGGTCATGATGATCAGACTTTGATTCACAATACCTTGCAGGCTCGCCCTCTTTGTTCTTCACCATTACCAGATAATCTAAGATGGGAGCAAGACGCTTATGGTAATTATTCAGTATCTACTGGTTATGCCTCCTTGATGGTAGATAATCCTCATCCACTTCGGTTTCTCTTTAAACACTTATGGCAGCCAAGTATGTGGCCTAAAGTTAATTTTTTTGTTTGACTCCTTATTCATAGAAGAGTTCTAATAGGGGACCGTCTTTTAAAGAGAGGTATGTATGGCCCTTTCAGATGCACTTTTTGTTTAAAGGACGAAGAATCTTCTTCACATCTTTTTTTCCTTTGTCCTTGCGTTATTCTTATATGGCAACATCTCTTTTCTTTGTTTAATTTGCACTGGAATAACTTTGGCTCCCTGGAGGAGACTTTCAAAGCATGGCAGCAAACTCTTCCTAAAGGCCAAAATCTTCTTTCGATGCTTTGGAATGGCATCTCTCTTACTTTATGGAATATTTGGAAAGAAATAAATAGAAGAATTTTTCAGCAAATTAGTAGAGAATTCTTTTAACTGGGAGAAAACTAAAATTAACATAGCTGAAAGTTTAAAACACAATACCTTTGCCCCAGATTTTGTCCCCGGAGTGGGTGTATATTTGCAATAAGTTATCTTTGCATCCAAGGGGTGTCACTCTACCCCGGTTGCAAATTAAAAATAGGGCCATAAAAGAAAGTCAATGGAAAAGACCTCCTTTGGGCTATGGAAAATTGAATACAGATGGAGCTTCTAGAGGGAATCCATGAAGAGTTGTTATAGGGGGCATTGGTAGAGACAATGAAGGTGATGTGCAGTTCTTTTTTGCAGAGAATTTGGGTACTACTACCAATAATTTTGCAGAGGTGAAAGCAGTCCATAAAGAAATGCAAAAGGCTCTAAAAATTGGATGGCGAAAAATTCAAATTAAATCATTATGAAATTGTTATCGGATTATAGAACTGACTCTTTTGAGCCTCACTTCTCCCCTTTTCCTCTCTAAACCTCACTTCTCCAACCTGCCTAGTGCGGAGGCCAAGTATACATGTCTATCCTCTGCCATGTGGGAGGTCGCCCTAAGATCACTAACCATCTCTTGGCCACTAATACTACAAAATCTTGCCATATGAACCAACGGTATGATGTAGAGTGCAAATCCCTCCACCGTCGCCTCCGTCATGCCTTTACCCATGCCCTCCCCTCCTTCCCCACTCTTAAGGCAGCCTACCGGTGCCTTCTTCGCCGTAAGAAGCGGTCCTTCATTTCCCACCGCAAACATATTTTTTCCACCTCCCTTAGGACTAATCCTCGGTCCTTCTGGCATATTGTCTTTCCCCGCCACTCCCCCTCCTTCGCGGTGATCGATCCTATCTCCATTTTTTCCCACACCTCTACCATTTATGATATTCTGGGGCAACAGTCTATCCAGATTGGCATTCTGCCACCTGGTAATCCCTTCACTTACAGTAATATCAAAGAGGGAATAAGGTTCTTGAATAGTAGCAGGGCAACTGATGTGGATGGTTTCTAGGTCGGCTTCTTCAATCAAGGTTTTGAGGCTTTTGGTAACTATTTGACAAATCTTTTCAATCAGGTGGTTCGCATGGGTTTCCCTCCTACTTGGTCTCATCATATCATTCACTCAATCCACAAAGTTGGGTCCATCTCTGATCTGAACAATTACAAGACTATCATGGTGGGCCACTCTTTCTCCAAACTCTTTGCTACGGTTCTCCACAGGCTGTTGTCTGATGTTTTGGAGCAACGGCAGCTCAGAACCAGAGGTCAGGCTAGTTTCCACCCTGGTTACCACACTATCGACCACATCTTCACCCTTCGGGCTATTATTGAGGAGGCCCGTCATCGCTCTTCGAAAGTTTATTGTTGTTTTGTAGACTTTCGAAAAGCTTTTGACTCCGTACCTTGCATGGCCCTCTTTTAGATACTCAAAAACATCGGTATTTCTGAGATTCTTATTATTGCCATCATGCATCTCTATAAGTCTGTCCTTGGTCATCTTCGTACTGCACACGGGATGTCTGATTTCATCAGACGCACCATTGGGGTCAAACGGGCTGCCCCCTATCTCCTACTCTCTTTGGCATTTACATTGATGAGTTGGAATCTTTTCTTCGGGATCACATTCAAGAAGGGGATGGGTGCCTTCTTCACCACGTATTGATTTTATTTCTCCTATTTGCCGATGATATTGTTTTACTCGCCTCTTCTCCTGAGGGGCTTCAGAGACAGCTTGATGTACTTGCTTTATTTTGTGATCTTCGGCATTTAACTGTCAATCTGGGTAAGACCAAGGTCATGGTCTTCAATGGGATGTACTTGCTTTATTTTGTGATCTTCGGCATTTAACTGTCAATCTGGGTAAGACCAAGGTCATGGTCTTCAATGGGATGTACTTGCTTTATTTTGTGATCTTCGGCATTTAACTGTCAATCTGGGTAAGACCAAGGTCATGGTCTTCAACAGGTTGAAGACATCATGGTGTCCCCAAATTTCACCCTAAAATCTGAGACTACCCATTTAAAAAAAAATCTTTCTTTTTAAAATAACGGGTATTTTTGTGTTTTCATTGCCAGAAGATGTCTTTATTAAGTTAAGATATTCCTAGTGAATCATATGAGCCAATTTCGACAAATACCCAGATGTTGAAATTCATTTTATCCCTTTGCCAAGTTGTTTGCAGGAAATTTTTATTTAATTATTTATTAAATAAATAAAGCCCCTTTTGAAGTAAGTTGTGCTCCGGTTGAATTCTATTGGCCAGTATTCACACATCTTAATAGAATTTTCACTAGGAATGAATTCAGAGCATTGTTTGCAACTTCTGACAACATTTTTTGTTTTTATTTGTTTCTTTTGCGTTTATTTTCGGTTTTCTCCGCAGTCTGTCTGTTAAATTCTCCTCGATCCAGTCTATGTTCTGTGTAGTTTGTTTAATTGTTTGGAACGTCTGGAGATCATTTATGGCCTCAGCAGCAGAAGGAATCATTCTTAGAAGGCAAACTTCTGACCCAAAAAGATGAAGTTAAGCAGAAAAAGCCTCTCCTAGGCAAGTCATGCTCATTTTGGAATAAATAGATCTAAGCTGCACTGGGAATTTTGGCAGTGGTAGGCAGATGAGAATTTCTTTTTTGCCTTGCAGGGTACTTTTTCCCATGAAGTCAAAATCACTTAAGCCGCAATGAGAATATTAGATGTGGCAGGCAAGCGGGAATTTTTTATCTGCCTTGCAAAGTAAAAATTCCCATTATAAAAGAAAAATCACTTAAAGCACCGGTGGGAATTTCATGCCTGCCTAGTAGGCTAACTTTTCCCATCAAAAAGGTTTATTCACCAATGCAAGTCGCACTTTTTCAAAGAAGGCTATTTTCCATACAAGTCGCACTTTTTGGGAGATGATTTAAGTTGTCAGTGGGAATTTCGGCAGTGGTAGGCAGGCGGAAATTTCTTATTTGCCTTGCAGGGTGAAAATTCCCATAATGAAGGATAAATCACTTAAGTGGAAGAGGGGATTTTTAGAGCCGCAATGCAGGGTGAAAATTCCCATCAAGTTGACTTCTTATTGTTAGCAATCACCCTTGCCAAAAAGTGTGACCCACCTTGGCATTAAACAATGCATTTAATAATATTTATTAATGGTCTTTCTACCTAATTTTGGTGCCAAGAATGGAAGGAAAGTCAATGCAAAAGGATGAGCTAAAGAGAAGTCAAGGATGCAAGCTAAAAATAAATAAAATAAATTTATAAAAAAACAACCAGCAACATGCATAATTGGGCGCCCAATTTGGATGAATAGATGTGGCTTTTAATTAATTAAATTACGAGAAATAGAGAAGACAATTATTAAAAATAGCATGCACAAGGCTATATAAGCATGTGACGCCATAAGGGAGAAACAATTAATTCTTTTTTATGAAGGTTGCAGCCTAGACAGGTTTTGGTGCCAAAAGAAGGATTTTGCATTAAAAACTATTTTTCACTGTCGAGAAGCTTCCAGTTTTGGTGCCTAGGGTTAGAATAGCCTAATTTTGGTTATTTTGAGTATCTGCATATTGGTATATGTGCCCAGGTGAATTAAATAATCTTTTTGCTTGCTTTGCATGCGAGCAAAATCTCAAATTTTAGGGCAGCAGGCTTTATATGCAGATTTTGGTGATAAAAATCAGGTATTCATGCCATGGACTCCATCTTTGTCTGAATTAACTGCAAGTATTCATCACAGGTGCTCATATTAGTGAAAGGAAGTTCAAATCAATGTTAGATACATTGAATATCTCTTCTGAATCAGAAGAAATTGCCAGATCTGCACAAATCGAGTCAATTACAAGGAATTCTGACATAATTAAAAGAAAAAGAGCCCAGACAAAGATTGTTCCATACCAGATGAAGCATGATGAAAGAGAAGGATCGGCTGAATCATGCATAACTTCTAAATTTGCTGACATCAATGATAGAGACATAGGCCCTAAACCCATCTCCGATTTAATCGATAGATCCAGAGCCGATAGGACATCTCTCATGCAGGCAATTAAAGCAGCGGAATTATTCAAGCTTCAGCGGTTCCAGTCACAACTCAGTTGCCTGAATTTGTTATGGAGTGTGCAAGGTCATGTCATCCTCTTTCTAGAACCATTCGAGATCATGCGGGAAGACAATAATTAGGCTGGATGCACGATTTATTAATTATTGTTTAAAGATTCGGACACAACCAGTGGTGATTGCAATTAGCATGCTGGATGTTGGCAATCTAGATAGTCTGGATACGGATACGGGTACAGGAACGGGTACAGGTACGGTTCGCCGATACGGCAAATTTTTAAAAATCTTGGGTACGGTACGCTTTTGGGTACGTATTATATATATATATATATATTTATATATACATGTATATAAATATATAAATATGTATACAAATTATAAATTTAAAGAAGCATTTGCATACTTATTGAAATTTATTATTTCTCTATCACAGTTATTTATCTTAGTGACTGTGATAAGATTCAAGGAGTTTTGATTGTTCATGGTGACCTTCCTTGATCCACTCAGCACGATAGTATTGTCTGACATATTTCTTGAAACATCATAACTAAGCAGGAAAAATATGGATCCAAGCTGGCAGGTGGGACGATTAGTCCGAGCACGGGAGAATACTCGCCGAGTTTTGGAAAGCTATCCAGTATTTTTAATTACTAATCTGTCTACAGGCGATCAAAGCTCATGATTCTTTCAGAAGATTGCAAGAAGTTGCTTGGTACAAAAAGGTGCAAAAATGGATTTTATGAAAATAAGAAAAATATTGCCATCAATGCGTAGAGCTCGAGAAAATATACACTTTTAGAGAAAACGACACTTGAAATGGAGTCACAGAATGAAAGTTATGGCACATGCAAGTTTTTATTGCTACATCTTTCCGGACCCTTTCCAAAAATGGCAAATTTTTTTCTATGCTTGTGATTTTTTCACCAAAAATCCAAAAAAGGAAAGAATTGCCAAAAAAGGAAACAAACAGTCTTTCGCAAGTTTTTTTTTGATGGGTACGCTTCGAAACATACCCACAGGGTACAGGGTACGGTCTGGGTACGGTTTTGCCGTACCTAGACCGTACCCTATCCCCTGTGGGTACGTTTCCAAGCGTACCCACAATGTACCGTACCCCGTACCAGTACCTGGTACGTTTCCAGGCTGGTATGGGGGGGCCTTAGGCGTTTCCAGACAGTCTAGTTGGCAATAGATGGGAGAAGCACAAAGTTGATTTTGTTGGCATAATGAATAACAGATACATGAAGAAGCCCAAATCTCCATCAAAGTTCGTGAGGACTCTTCCACGATCCAATTTATTCGGTGCAGGAAGTTGATGATATTACTAAATTGCTTTGTAGGTTAAATGGAGACGCCAATACTCATAACTTCCGCTCATGGATGTATGCTTTCGTGGGAACCATTAAGATCAATAGAGCTGATTCGATTATCAATTGGGCAGAGATCATTAGTGACAACATCGACGAGAAGCTTCGAAGTGTGAGGCGGACATTCAACTTCAAAATGACTTCATACCTGGTATATGCAACAGCCTCACAGGGTATATTTTCTAAATTGGATAGACGAGGAGTTTTGTCGAAAGATCCTATTTTCAAGTGCTTCCCACAGTTGACAATTCCTGAGTGCAACAAAGATTACAGGGTGGTCAATGATGGGTTCTTCTACGAATTCATCTGCAAATTGAATAGTGATCTAAAGACTAGCAGAGTGAGCAAAGAAGCTTGGGAAGTTGTATGCTAGTATGGCTGCATCTTCATCTAGTTTGCAGACTTCACGTATCTCAGGATCAGTGGCTTTTCAAGAGAACCAGTCAAGTTGCCGAGGTATCCAAGTGACAAATGGGTCGTCATGGAGTTGTGCAGGCAGCTCATGGAAATGCATGTTTTCCGGTCACGGTGGGTTATTACAACTGTTAGAGCATCAATAAAGCGAGGGGAATAGAAGCCGAAATGTTTTCCGGATATGAGCATGAGTTCTTCCCAGCACGATTGAACTATGATCCATATGGGATACCGAGGAAGCCAATCTCTCAGGAGTATGCACACGTACCTTCATTAGAAGACTTTTGGATGAAATGCAGAAGCGAGCATAAAGTTAGGAAGAAAGATTTCAGTAGGTTATCAATGCAACAAGTATCTGATTATGATTTAGCACAGATTCCTGCAAATTTCGCAGATGATGGACATGTGATACTTGACACATACCTTCAGATGGGAGGAGATAGAGATGCTCTTCAGGAAAGCATAAGTGGCTATCAGACGATTGAGGAAAGGTCTTCTGCGGTTTTGGTTAACACCTCAAACTGGTTGTTGACAAAGGGGTATTACCTGGACGAAGTTATGATGAATCAGATTGCAGGTAACTTTATTGTAGGAGACTCTAGTAAAAAAAACATGAAGGTGAAAGTAGCAGGAGGCCAGAGAAGCTTAAAGTATATAAGAAGTCTCAGATACAAGAGAAGGCCAATTCTACAGCTATCGTGCTCGTACCACTTTCAAATGAAGCTTCTCTTGTGTCAACTCATAGCACTTCGGTAGCCCTTGAACCCCAGGGAGTTGTTGTTCTTCCGTTGAATCCAATGTCATTTGTATTTTCTCCTCAACCACTCAGATATTCACCTCCCGTTGCAGAGGAGCTGAAAGCTCAGATGACAGAGTTTGAAAAAGTATTGTCTTTGGACAATTCAGAGGATGACAGCCACAACACTGTGGCAAATTCGGATGTAGCAGATCCTGTGCATGAGAGGGTGGTATACTCAGTGACTTCTCATTCCCCGAAGCAATATTTCATCATGGTTGGCTTTGCAGATGGTTCTAGAAGCCAGAGAGGAGATCAACTTGGAAGAGCATGACTTGCAGCTACTCTTGAGTTTGGGCAGAAAGGATAGAAGACCTAAAGTTGCCAAGGTAACTTCAAGGTTGATTATTGAAGAATCAGGGCAAAAGTTCGTCGAGTTGACAGTTCCAGCAGAGGGAAAGCAAAAGGGAGAACTCATGACGACAGATATCTCAATAACCAAAGTGCCACTAGGTCATACTACCACGGAAGCATTAAAGCAAGATACACCGACACTAATAAATGCTTTATTCCTCAAACTGGACAAAGAAAAGACAGAGAAAACCAAACTTCAAGAGCAGGTTTCCCAGTTGTGTGAAATCATTGCTAAGTTTGCCAAACCTTCCTCTCAGCCAGTTTTAGCACATGAGCAGGTGAGCAACCGTCTGATTTAAGAGGTGGAGGATGCAGGTAATCAAGTCATGGCTATTAATGAATGGAAAAGCCAAATCATTCACCAGGCTTCAAAACAACTCAAAGAGGTACCAACTAGTTTGGAAGTTATGAAAAGTGCATTATCACAGCTAAAGCAACTAATGACAGGGATAGTGGATGAGAATGCAGTGGCTGAAGGTAACCTGGACATTTTGGTTAAAATAAATAAGCTGCCGGAGGAGGTTTTGATTGCGGAGCAACTTGTGCTTGATGGACTGATTGAAAAGGGCAAGCAACTTGAGTTTGCAATTTTTTTCCACATGGAAATTCTCAAGCTTATGCTGAAAAGAATGCAGTTGCTCGAGGATAGGATATTATCATTGCCGGGCAATATAGTTGCTTTCACCGAGGAGGAAGTAGTTGGGGATGTTTCTTCCTGCAGAAGAACTATTCCAAACAAGGTGCCTGCTTCTCTTGAAGGGTTGCTTTTGATGATTCAAAAGATGATTAATGAAGTTGTTAAGACTTTCACGTTGAATTCAATCAACAAGTTGATAACACTTCAATCGGACATTAAAGAGTTCGGGCCTAGTTTGAAGGAAGTGGAAGTAAGCATTGACATTCTGTCCAAAGGATTGCTGCAGTTCAAGACTGAGAAAGAGGTTGTTAAAACAGATGGGAAGTTGCTGAATTATATGTTTGACAAGTATATTCAATACCAGAACAAGAAGAAAGCGTAGGGTGTAACATCTGACAGATCTTCTTTCTTCTCTTCTTTCACTTATTCTTTATGTTCCCCAGATGAAATTGTAAGATTAAAGTTATTGGTTTAAAAGCCATTACTTTAAGTTATTTGGAAAAGTTCTCTAAGATAAGTGGCAGATGTGCACAACTTTGGCTTAACCTCCAAATGCATGTCATTTAGAGAGGAATTCTAGGAGAAAGATTGCCAGATGTTCCCTTTACAACTTTCTGCATGTTCTAGTTCAGTTGTAGTTTCCATTTGTAATTTCCCCTCTATACACTATAAATAGAGGAAAAGCCTACAGGTTAAAGGATCAAAATTGGTAATCAACATTTTTGTGTTCTAGACTTAGAGCTGAAACCTTGATATCTTTTTGAAAGCTAAGGAATAGAGAGAAGGTAGATTTCTAGAGAACTGTGTCAATGGTGCATTTGTTTCTTATTTCTTTTTAGATCTTTGCATAAACTGTGTTATCTTAGATTTGAATTTGAAACTTTTTTTTACTGTGAATTCTGCATTTCTAGATCTATTTGTTTCGTCTATGTGCATGTGATCAACTTTGTTAACTATTGGTCAGGTTGCACATCTTTTTTTTCTGCTCGAATTCAATTATTTCCCTCTTCTGCATATATACATTTCTTACAGCTGCTTACTGCAAAACTGCCTAGCTATGGTGCATGAGCTACGCGGTTAAAGTAAAACCAACAGATAGATATTGTTTGAACAAGCATAATACGTCCAAGTACTTACACTATGTGAGCCTGCACCATTGTTATGGTGCAAAAGATCGGCTCTTGAAGGATGTGCATGGATTACCTAGGTCTTAAACAAGATGCCACTAAATCAAGCCAACAGGGATCACACCTCCCATAGATTGATGATTCAGTTGGGCACCAGCTTCAGCATCACAAAGTACTTACACCTAAAGTCTGGGAGTCTCAAATCTAAGTACCATCAAATTCTGTATGGAGGCATACTGTTCAGCCCGAGGGTGAATAACAGGGTATGGGTCTCTAGCCATTCTCAACAGAGTGCTTTTGGCACGAGTGGTTAGGACATCTCCTTCAATTTGTCTCTTATGTAACACCCTCATCCGTGCCCACTATTGATGAATGGGTGTAGTTGTCTAGGGACCCTCCCTATTAAATAGATAGATGTGTGTCATAGTGTATCAAGATGATATTTTGGTTTTCAATACTTCATAGGAAGAACCTCTAAATCATTTGCAAGCAGACCTTGCAAATGTCCCCCAGAAAAATATCTATTTATGGCAGACATTGAAGTCCAACCTGTGAGTTTTCAAAGCAATCACTAGTCTGACTTATGGGGCATGTTTTTGCAAATGTATCAGAAGGTAAGAGTGGATTTCTCAACGAAATTTGAGCGCTGATCAGGTACCTATCATCTCGCTTATTGTTCCTCTAAGACTAGTAGCCCCAAACTAAGGAGCACTGTTGGTTGTCCAAGCAGTTCTGTATTTATTGGAAATTCGGGTGGTATCCCATCATTGATCCATAACTGCTATGCAGCACCTTTTGACATTGTAACAAATGGTCAGAATTTTCATCGGAATAAAGAGCATCTCTTGCATTTGATTCACTGAAAGTGTAAGATCAAGTCCATGCACGGAAGTGTTTTCTACTTCCTAACTTGTTCAAGAGCCACTTCGAAGTTGAAGCCTCGATGCAAGTGAGTATGCTACAGGGGAATTTCCTTTTATGCAAGGAGGTATGGGTCTTGTCAGAATTCAGAGTTGGACTTTTTATCCGCAATACAAGATTACACCTATTGTCATTGGCAAACAAACCCTATCCACTACTTCAAGGTCAATTTCAGAAATGGCTCCCACAGACATCGAAGCAAGACTGATCACTATTATTGACCGGGATGACAAACTGTTGGGAATAGGCTATTGTACCATAACATAATTAGTTTACTTGGTGGAGATAGAGACTAATGTTCATGGTTCCACTGCCCGCATATAGGTTTGAAATCAGACTATTCAATATTTATTGCCTAATTCAGTTGGGTTATTCGGAGCTTGTTGGGTGGTTCTTGTAACACCCACATAGATAGACCAGCGGTTGTGTAATAAGCCCTGTAAAGTTATAAGGGTATGTATCCTGCAAAATAGAATCATAGGACCAAATTGTGTCAATTGCCCTCCAAGGATCTCTTCTTTCCCACGAGACGGATTACAGCCTTCTTTCCGGTTCTACCCGCAGTTGGAAGGAACTAAACAGCGGAGCCATTCTGACCCAGTTACAATGGATAGATCAGTTCGTCCCCAGTCGAACTTTCACATCTGCCCCAGTCACCACCAGCAGGCTCGACCACACACTTCGTACCAGAGGGCAGTCCAACTCCACCCGTCTCCTTGACCGCCGTTTTAGTCTTAGATCTCAGTAGGGGGAGGGGGGCCCTCACCCCCCTCTTCGGGTTGACATTCCATCAAGAGCTTCTTTTCATCAACTTTGAATGTTAGGAGGGGATGTGGCTACTATTTCTGAATAGACTACTAGTCCTTGTTTTCCCCCTCCTTCATTTTCCTTCTCTGCTTCTCCCTTCTTTCTCCCCCGTTTGTTTCATTGCCCCCGCCTGTGGGGGTTTGGCTTCGGGGGTTCTTGTTGGCTTCTGGTTCTTTTCCTTTCTTCTTTTTTTTGGGAGCTCGTCTTGAGTTTTCCCCGCTCGCACTTTTTATATTGTTTGGGTTGTAGTCCCATTGACCTACTTTTATGGTCATTCATTGGACATTAATATATTTATCTTACCTTATCTTATCTTCTCCCAATTGGTGAATTGCTAAAGAGGTATGGAAGATAAAAGAATTGAAGCAAAAATTTCAAGAGGTTCAAGTACACCACATTCCCCATGCAATAAATAAAGTTGTTGATGGGTTGGCAAACTAGGCCTTAGATAATAAGGATCTCCTTTGCTATGGCATGCCTCCTGCATGGTGGTCCAACAAGCTCTAATAGGACATCAGATGTATTCTAAATCTTGATTCTCAATCATGATTATTTCTTTAGCTCTTCTTCTGAATAATGCTCAAGCTTGGGTAAATAGCTTTTAGGCTTGACATCGTCAGGGAGAATATGGTTGAAAAAATAGGGGAGCTAATTATCAAACTCAACAACAAGAGATCTAAATGTCAGAAAGATCTTTAGCAGGATATGTTGTCCCATAGGCTGTCTTTGGTAGCCTTGTGGACATTAAAATATCTTCTTCTTCTTCTTCTTCTTCTTCTTCTTATTCTTCTTCTTCTAATATAATCTCTTGCTAGTGTTTTTTTATAAAAAATAATAATTATAATAATAATAATTTGATACTTGCATGTAGCTTTGCACACAGAGAATTTAAAGATCCACACACCTACACAACTTTAGACTTTTTGCATAATAAATTCAAAGGTTTAGGAAAAATAACAGTGGTAGAGGGAATGAATTCCACACTAAAGCAAACACAGTATTCTTTGCAACACAATGAAAATTCTGCAAAACGAAGCTTTATTTTATTTAGAGGTGCAAGTACAAAAGTTGAAGATGCCTAAGCAAATCAGCTGCTAAAGTATATCTTATTTACAATAAAAATCAGCCTATATCATAAGAAAAGACTGCTGTGTTTTCCCAAAATAGACTGTTTTTTATTTTATTTTCCATTGCCCTTTTGGCACCACCTCTAGGAATAGACTGCTGCATGCTCTTGTTTATTTTATTTATATTTATCCAACCTTGGCGCATGGGACAGCAATTGATTTTTATTTATAAAAATTCCTTCTATTTTTGTTCTTGGCGCCAACCTCTAAAAATAAAACAGCAACATGTTTTTCTTATTTCTTCTATTTCTATTTTTTTCCACCTTCATTCAAACTTTCAAGAATAGAACAGCAGCTCCTATTTTAAATTATTTCCGTGCATCTTATCTCTCCTTCATTGAAACTCCTAAGAAAATAACAACTCCTATTTTTAATTATTTCCGTGCATCTTTACCCCTTTGCGCTAGAAATAGGACTGCCTTTTATTTCTTTTATCTATTTCCATGCACCTCTTCCTTTGGCGCCAACTCTAGGAATAGAACAGCAGTTCTTTTATTTTATTTTATTCATCCCATACACCTTTATCCTTATTTCTTTCCACCTTTATTCTTTGGCGCCAACCTTAGAAGGTGGTGGAAATATGGTAACAAGACTAGCCAAGGAAGCCCTTCCAATGGATGCCTAGTATTCACAAGGAGCTGCCCAAAACCAGCAATGGAGATGAGTCTACAAATGAGATGAGGAAGAAAAATCTGTGCTTCTCTTGCAAGGATCCATGGACTCTTGGACATTGTTACTTAGGTAAGGGTAAAGTGCATTATATTGAGGTATTTTCAGATTGTGAGGATGATGAAAATTGTGTTGATAAGACACAACAAGATAGTAGACCATAAGAATTTGTTGGGATCCTACCTTGGGATGCCTCTGACTAAGGCAGATCTAGCTATGAAGCATGTAAACCAATCCTTGACAGAATGCAGAAGAAACTATCTACATGGAAAGGGAAATGGTAACTCTAGCAGGAAGAGCTCAATTAATTAAGTCCTCCCTTTAGGCTATACCAACCTACATAATGTCGCTCTTCAAAATTCCTAGCTCAGTAGCAAATGTTGTTAATGCCACTCAGAGGAACTTCTTATGGAATGGAACGGATGATCACACAAGAATCAATCTAGTGTCTTGGAAGCAAGTATGTCATCTTAAAGTTGTGGGAGCATTGGGTATAAGAGACTGTCAAGCTATAAATATAGTCTCGAGATGTAAAGTACTTTGCTGAGTTTATGACGACAGTGGTAGATTATGGAACCAAGTGATCCAAGTGATTTCCCTCGGTACACCGAAAAAGAACGGGTTTTTTACCCAAGATAGTCTGTAGAGGGGATCTGCAATTTGGAACTTCATAAAGAGCTTAGAGGAACTCGTCATGAAGAAGTTGCAATGGAAAGTGATCAATTGGGAGAAATTTGATATTTGGGAAAAAACATGGATCAAGGAGAGCCCACTAGCCAAAGATGAAAAACTTGCAGAACTTCTTCAAGCAGCATGCCTTTATTGGGGAGCCCAAGTTTCAAACTACATCTATGTTGAAGGAGGAAGATGTAGATGGAAGGAGCTACAGTGGCTAAAACCAAAGCTTCGCGTACCAAGTAAAAAGTTCTCCCTTTTTTAATCTTGTTATCCCCTAATAGTTGAGGAGGATGTAAGATTGATAAATCTAGGATGGTGCAAAGGATGGGAAAGTATCAGTCAAGGACACTTACCAGGAAATAATTAGCCCATTGATAGTGGATACAGAGCCTTTCCCTGATAAGAGGCTACAGACAACAGATGGTCTCCACAAAGCCAAAATATTTTTTGAATAGCCTCTCTTGAGAAGGCTTTGACTTATGATAAGTTAATCAAGGGAGGATTGCATGGTCCATCTATATACTTACTATGCAAGGAAAATGAGGAATGGTACAACCACATCTTCATGCATTGTCCTTTTGCACACAAGGTTTAGGATAGATGGAAGAAAAAGTGGTGGCTCAATTAGGTAATGTCGAAGGTGGTTGAATCTTTGGAGTAATGTTTTCTCAAAATCAAACATGATTTATTTGGGAAAATTTGGCAGATCGCTATGGCAATTATCATTTGAAATATTTGGTTAAAAAGAAATTAAAGGATTTTAAAAGAAAAATCCCAATCTACGCTCCCAAGTCTAGGATAAAATTGAGATTGTAATCTCTGAAGTAAGCCTAAAAAACTACAAGGTGAAGGAACTTGAACAAGCAGAGGAAGTAGGTTGGAATAAGGCATGGCCACTTTTATCTTGGAAATATAACATGCCACTTCTTGGTAATGGAGGGGGGCTCAAGCAAGATAGTGCATTGTGTAATGTCCCCTTCTCAACACTAGTTCTCTTTGAAGACCTTGGGCACATTACACTTCCCATGGGCTAAATGGGATTGAGCAAGCGAAGTTAATGTCGTGATTTTCAGTTCTTTTTGTGAGCTTTGCATTATTTTTAAGTAATTTTCTAACTATAGTCAAGTCGGATGGGAAAAAGGTGAAAAGCCAATTGAAAAATAAAAGAAAAGGAACTAATATGTCCCCAAGGAGGTCGGTCCTCTTTAGGAGGATTCTATTTGGTGTTTGGTCGTTTTGCTTGGAAGAGGTTTATGCATGCTTTTGGAATTTATTATCTTGGAGTTGGGAGCATGTTTTCTTTCTCTCTCATCCATTGAGGACAAAAACCCTCAAGCTTGCAAAAGGGTGATCTCATAAGGTGTTGGTATTCAGTTTTGAAGGCACTTTCAACCCTTCCCAAGGGTGCTGACTTAGTTCAGGAGGGGGGGGTGGGGAACGGGGGGGTGGGGTGCAAATCTCTTCTTCTTCTCGGGGGGGGGGAGGGGGGGGGCATCTCTCTATACTATAGAAAGGGCCCAACTAGATATATGTCAAGAGTGGCCCCCACCTCTCTATTATATCTCGGCTCTATATCTTATCTCTCTATGGAGAGTGCCCCCACCCCATAGAGAGTTCTAGTTATAGATAGGGCTTCACCCCTATCTCTATATGGGGTCGAGTGCCACCCACTACCCACTACTCCATAGGCTACCCTAAAGTGAAGTTTGGGGTCTTCTAGGGCACGGCAACTTCAAATTCAGCCATCATTGTGTTTTTCCTATTTTTAGTAGCTGGAATCTTCATTTGTACTTCGTTTTGGGGCTTCGAAACCTTCATTTCCAGCCATATTTGTAAGGGTATTCACTGCTGATGATTAATTCATTTCCAGTTGATATTAAATTGGACAAAAGATATATTTTCCAGTGCTTTTCTCTTGCAATCATTTCAAGATTTGAAGAATATTATTTTGAATGGTTTCTAAATTATTTTCTACAAGTTTGTTGCTGATTTCTATCATAAATAAATATATTTACAGCCATCTGCTAGGGTTTTGGAATTTAATTTCAGTTTACTATTAGGATTGTGCAAGTTCTTTGGTTTTCAGTTTCAGCCTGGAAAAGGGGCATTACACATTGGTAGCTATATGGTCTCCGCCACCAAAGGGCTTTATCAAATTGAACTTCGACGGCACTACAATAGGCAATCTAGACCAAGCAGGAGATGGGTGTGTATTTTGGGATGAAGCGGGTCAACCAATCCTAACATTTTTATTCAACTCGGGCATTGGGACAAATAATCAAGATGAAAGGTTAGCCTTGCTAAAAGGATTGGACGTAGCAATTTTAGAGGATGGAAACAGCTCATTGTGGAAGGAGACTCACAGCTTTAGGTTAATGGAATGACTGGCATAAAAATTGAGGCTTGAAGCCTTTGGCATAATCCGAGATGAAGCCCAATGGTTGATAGCCCAGCTGGATGAAGTAAAGTTTGCACACATAAAAAAAGATAGGAACTAAGTAGCACATAAAGCAACCAATGTAGGGGTACACCTATTTTCCTCTATAAGTGCCCCAAGCCATTACTAGACCAATAACTTACTGACAGATTAGAAAATATTGACTATGGAAGATGAAAGATCATTCTTCTCCAAATAAGGATACCATGCTAATTATAACCCCTCATTCAATCAACCTAATTAGGAAATCATAGGCTATAAAGGCAATTATGTAAGGAAGGTGCTCATACATGCTTACTTAGATTCTTCATTACAAAATAATACCGTGAGTCGTGAAGTTAATTTTCTATCCCATTGGCAACACTTGTTATGATTTTTAGACTCGAGGCACGTGTGATCTTTTGTGATCATTAAGGAACTAATAACAAATATGACACTTGAATTAACCTAGGCACTAGATTAAAGCTCATATGTGTCTCCTCCTGCATTTGCAATTACAGAATGGCTCATGGCAAGAGGAAAATGGCGAAAATGGAGGAGGCAGACAACCAGGGCAAGAAGAGAAATGTCACTGCTAAGGCGGTGGGTAACACATTTGCGGAAGTCTTGGACAAGGAAATTAAAAAAACCCTGAATGAGGCTTTGGATTGAGAAAGTATGGATGGGTGCTAAAGAACTGGAAGATTCAAATATCAATGAGTTATAAAGGATAATGAAGAACCTCCTGATCAACCATGGCCAATCTATTGGCGGGCAGAGTGTTTTTGACCTAGTCCAAACCCTAAATGCTGCCAAGGTCTTGTGCAATGCGGCCGGTGATTTCCTACTTCATAAGAATCACACGGAGCTAGAAAAGACTATGTTTGCTAACCAATATGATAATAACTTTCACTTTCATGCCTTGATGAAGGGTGTACAAGGGTTGCTCCAAGGACAAGGAGATGGCTGAAGAGGTTGGAATCCAGATCTCCACGGCTGCCATGGCGGAACCTCATTAGTGCCCATATGAATCATCCTCAGAGGAGTAGCAAGAGGAGGTGATTGTCAATGACTAATATGCTAGGGATGTTTAGATTATGAGTTTTTTGTATATGGTAGCCAAAGAGAGGCGTGTGTAATTTTCCTTGGCTTGACTTTGGGGTGTGGGCTATGCACTCTTTTACGTAAAACCATAAACACCTAACATGAGCACAGTATAGAAAATACTTATATGTATGGGATGCCCTAATCTATATGGAATATGCATATTCTCTTATTTTCTTGTTCTATAAGCACAATGAGTTGGATGAGGAGTAAGACTGTCACACAGTTACATTTTGGCACTCCCAGATGCAGCAGAGGACACACAGCCTTTGGGTTATATTTTAGTCATATTTTGTTCTGGTTTGAGGATTTCATCGCACAAAACGACCCCCAACCACTCCTTGCACTCATGTTCCGCTGCACTCTTGGCACCAATTCTATCTCAGTTTGGGTAGCACTTTCAGGCATGACATATATCCTGCACACACATTCAATTTGATCAATGAAACTTGCACCCAGCTATACAGTTTTAAATCACTTACAGGCACTTCAGAGAGTGGATAGGTTTGTTGGATGGAAGACAGTATTGCGGAAGGTGGCAGATTGAGGCAGTCAACACTTCACAGACATCCTCTCTCCTCTTTCTTATATTTGGCATGATAATATGCCTCTTCCTTTGTGGGTCTGTTGAGCATTTTAACGCTAACAGCGCACCTGCTATTCACACGTTTTTTGTTGGGCTAGGGCCCTCTTCCCAAGTAAATTTAACAAAAAATAGCAATAAATTAAATTTCCCACATTGAAGAAATGGCCATGTGCATGTATTAGAACAGTATGATTTCAATTTCATCCTTCTCATCTATCTCTAAGTTGATCGGCATATAATAATAATATATATCTTGACTAAAACAAATAATTATGCTAAGAATTTAGCAGACAATGAAATTTTTTTGTCATTTACCCTAAAAAATGGTATGCTAAATAAGAAGAATCAATTGTCTTCTCCAGTTCATACTCTAGATATTGTTTACTATCCATGCAGTAAGTCAGTGTATTCACCATTGTAGCTGTTGGTTGCATCCTTCCTTTCCCACTTCTAGAAATTATGGAACCTATACCAGAAAAATGGAGTACCATCTACTGTCCAAGAAAGAAACAGTAGAATAATATTAGCACATGATCCATGTCAAGGACCATTTCCCTGCCTCTTCAAAATGCTCTGCAGCATTCAGGAATTTAGAATCCAAAGACATACAAGGAAAGACCATACACACAATCAAAACCAAAAAGACTTTACACACCCTCCTTACAAGAATGCAGTACTAACACTTTGGAGCAGTAAAAAGACATGCACTGTAATGCAAAAAAATGTCCTGGACATTGTAATGGCCAAATGGTACGGACGTCTTCTTTCAATAAGGATAACATTATTCATTCAGTAGATAAATATACTCTATGTATATGGAGCAAAACAGATCTCTTCAGCAGATCTTTTCAACCTAAAAACATCCTCCTAAAGAATTACACTATATTGGTGCAAAATTTTAAAACACTTCAAGAGTTTACAGCTGAAACGTTCTCTGATTCATAGACGCATACAGGGCATGCAATAATCTTCTTGCAGGATGAATAAATTTCAGATCATTCCTTAGTCAGAATCAAATCTTTGTCAAATACGGTAGAAAATAGAACAGAAAAGAACCATGTCTAGCATTATTCAATAGAAATTTTGATTTTTTAATATGGAACTAGCAAAATAAACAGCTCTCAAAAAAATGCAATTTTGGCAGTGAAACTAGTTCTTAAGGATAAGATCTACCTCTGTACTGGCAACAGCATCCTCCAACGCTTTATACAGACTGCTTATGTCCTGATCACAGCATTGCATGAAGTCAGCAACTCGGGCTCTTCACTGATCCTGTCATGCAGAAAAATAGAATCACAGGTCCCCTTAATAATGCATCTATATTCCCATTGCCAAAATTCCTGTCAGTTCATGCGTACCCCCAGATACCAAAATGTAAAGAACTGAAGCCACTTGTAACAACAGAAAAAATGTTCCAAAAAAACAAAAAGAAACAGAACTTCAACTAGCAAATTAATGCTTCCATTGTTTTGAAACAGCAAGTCACTTTCTTCTCCAATATTGCTATTTTGGCATATGAGCAAGACAATTGAATTGCCAAGTTGGTGTATGATTGAGCAATCATATAGCATTGATTGGCATTTGAAGGATTGTAGATTTATAACAAACACATCAACCATTGGCCAAAAAAAATGCTGGTGACCATAGATGAAACCTCAGAACTTTCCATAACAGATGCCATGAGAGTACTGTTATATTCCCAAATTTTCAAGTGTAGAAGTGCTAATATGGCAACAGTAGCAAAACTTCCAATCATCTGTACTTGTAGCTGTGAGCAAACCAGGCAAAAAGTGTAGAGATATAAAAGTATGCCAATCCTCATAATAATAATCTATTGTAATTGATCAACTGAGTAGCCACCCATGTTGGGGAAAGTTCAAAATGAGACACTAACACCCGCAACCACAGAGAAATAAAGAAAACCCATATTTTGTAGATACATGCAACAAAATGCAAGTGATTGTGGCACACCTCCTAACTTTACCTAAGACTATTTTAACACTGCTAAGACATTTCTAGATGTGTGAGAAAGACTGGAAGTAAATGATATATGTGAGAAAGACTAGAGAAGTAAATGTGTCTAGTTTTAATTGTCAAGGAGACCAAATAGCTCTTGCAGCAAGAAATCCATATTCCAAAACTATTGGCACTAGTTTTCTGTAGAATCTTAGATATTAAATACAGGCTAGCTGCTTATTATATGGCTAGCAACATGAATCAAGCAGCGTAATGTAATTTTCTATAAGAATCAGCCTAATATATGGTAGGAGAATAAAGCATTTCTTTTAGCACCAATTTGATAGTTTAGCTCTTGATTATGTGCTCCCTTTCATAGCTTGTATTCTGTACCATTTACACATCTGGTAAATATATTTTGATGCACTATCAGGTAAACCTTATTACTGGATACATATGCTGACAAGAAGCACAGCTGTCCACAAATGTCAAATCCTACATATACAATCATCTTATGACCATTATCGATTGTATGCGACTCAAAAACAATATTATATTATCGTATTCAAAACTCGGTAAAGCTCGTGAATCAACCTCAAACCATGAACATGAATCTGACGAAGAAAGCCAGATCCTTATGAGACGGAATACATTTTTGACAAGATACATCTCGAGTCCAGTGCCATGCACATTAAAATCCAATCCATTATGATTCAGTATTATAAAAATCCACCTATGTGTGTGTCTCAAACTGCTGATGAAAGCAAGATCCTTAAGAAACAATTGGTTATTAACAAGATCGCATATCTATGCCAGCACAACGTATATTTATACAAGATACAACAAGATTTAACAATCAGAAAATCATAAAATCATACAACAAGATTTAAAAATATTCTCTTATCCTTTTAGCAATCAGAAAATCAGCGTTAGTACCTTGAGAGGTACTCTCCCTTCTTGCACCGGAGTCTCCAATGAAGAAACCGTGCTTGCCAACACTTGTAATCCCAAAAGACACATTTAACTTCCTTCTTTTCCTTATGAAATCAGTCACAAGGTTTTCAAAATCAAAATTGATAGTTTTGGACAATTGCAACATATTACCAAGATCACATACCTTATAATGCCCATGAACCCTTGTATCATGCAAGGTCTTCCATATTTGTTCCTCTTGTATTTCCTCATAAAGCAGATCATCACTCTTTGTCTTCATGATAAGTTGACTTTAGTGTACCGAATCCTTAGCATTCTTATCCACAACAGGCTGAATACCATCGTGATAAAACTGTTGTAATGATATAGGATGAAGATGATGACATAAATTCATGCTACTACTATCCTCCTTATAAAGAATATCATCAAAAGGTTCACCTTCTATTGCTGATTTAAAAACCTCCAAAACAACACCATCCCTATTGTGATTCATGATTTTAGATGGAGAACAAGTGGAACAAGAAAAAACACCTTTCACAAATTTATGCTCATTACTGCTTGGTAAATCCATCCCATATGATAATAACTCATTCTTTGGAGGATTGATAGTTACCTTTTGGACTAAATAATCTTTTTCAATTTTTGCAACCAACCAGCCATGTTTGTTCCTCTTTGCCTTCCCCACTAACACAAATATTTTGCTCATTAAAAGTCGTACCTTTTTCTCTAGAAGCTTCTTCTTCTTCATTTGGCTTCTTCTGCTTCATTTGCTTGCTTACCCTTGCCATCCTGCACATCAAATCTTCCAAGAAACTTTTGTGTGAAATCTTCAATGGATTCAACCCCTAGAGTCTTCAACAATTGATGCCACCACTTATGGGTTGCTCCATCCATGTATCTACGAATGAGCCTGAGGACATCATCCTGACACATAGGATTCCATAATAAACATCCCTCAAATTACTTCAACCAAAATCTAGCAAATATTTCGTTAGTACCATCAAAAGAAGGAACCTGGGTCCACTTCATTTTTTTTCTAGTTGCATTCAAATCTGATTTCTCTTTTCTTTTTCTCACAGGGTTGAGGATTAAATGGTCTGATACCACTATAATATCCCTTGTGGGATATCAATTGAAATTCACAAAATATGTATAAAATAACACCGAACTGAATTTTGATTTTTATGACAGTAATATGTAGGAATAAAGAATTTTTTGTATTTTGCAAACTAATCACTTCCAGCACTACCCAGAAGCTTCAAACAACTCAAAAATATCTATAGAACAATAAACCGGAGAAATAATTTTTATGTCTCAGATCTGATTTTATTTATTTTTTTAAGGCAGAAAATGAGAGAAAAATACAGCTGACCGTAATTTCCAGAACAACAATGGAAAAATGATGGAAATGAATTCTAGGGCATCTTCATGATGATAACAATCTCCAACTCTGAAATCTTTGGAATCGGACCACAGAAACCCCTCCAAAACTGCTCCTCAAATCTAGAACTGA
This sequence comes from Taxus chinensis, assembly GCA_019776745.2. NCBI lineage: Eukaryota > Viridiplantae > Streptophyta > Pinopsida > Cupressales > Taxaceae > Taxus > Taxus chinensis. The sequence continues at coordinate 15,698,788 of CM034151.1, read as the reverse complement.
GTAGATAAAACCCTAGAAAATAGTTGTTCCAAATCTGAACTGAAACCCTTAGCGAAGAAGGGTTATCCTCTTACTCTGAAACTGAATTTCTGATTAATCTCCAGATCTGATCCAAAAATCTGAATAAAACTCTAAAATAGCAAACTAGGAAGGATCTTTCACCACCGAAGAGTGCTATGCCAGCTAGGTGTGGATCTTTCACCACTGAAGCTAGGGTTCCTATGGGATCTTACTCCACAAGCAAAGAAAGTGCAAACAACAGTTGCTCCAATATCAAAATAGGTGAGTGTATGAATGAATGCCCTTTTCTCCCCCAAGCACTTCCTATTATAACTTTTCATTGCAACAAAGGGCCCAAAAGAACCCTAATCAACCTCCTTGGGGAAAACCCACATAATAATAAAATAACTTAAGTTATTTTATCACCACTATGACAAAAGTACACTTAAGTTACCCCCCTTGAAGAAATAGAAAATAAAGTACCTTATATTCACCCATCACTTAAGTCATCGACAAAATATAACATTAAGTACCTTAGGGGAGTATCACGCAACGTTATTTCACTTAAGTCACCTCAAAGTACGTGTCCAATGTCAAAACATAATATATAAGTGAAATGAAGGTGCAAACCATACCCAATAACAATCAACATCACTAGCCCCTTGGGCATGATCAAGGCTAAGACGAATGAAAGGCCTCCTAGGCCACCTGCTTGGAAATGGGGACATTACAAATAGCAATCAGGGCATGGTGTCACCCAGATTTCATTCTGAAATCTGCGACTACCCTATCCGAAAAATTTTCATACTTTTAAAATAATGGGTCATTTTGTGTTTTTATTGCCTAAAAGTTCTTGTATTGCGTAAAGATATTCCCAAAGAGCCATAGTAGTCTTTTTCGCCAAATACCTAGATGCCCAAAATTGTTATATTTTGTCGTCGGGATTTGTCTGCAGGAAATTTGTATTTAATTATTTTAAGCCCCGTATGAGGCTATTTGCGCTCCATTTTAACTCTGTTATGATCGAACATATCATTATTCCCTTGTACCAGAAGGATTTTAACAAGGAATGAGTTTTGGGCTCTATTTATAACTTTTGGCAATTTTTCGTGTTTTTGTGGTGTCCCGTTTCGTTTTCTGTGAAATTTCTCTAGAACAATTCCTTTGCCGGGTAAGCGCGATTTTTGGCTTGGAGAAGCTGGAAAACATATACGCACATTATTCCTCGAGGAAGTCACCATCGGAGGTCTGGATCACTGGGAAAAAGCGAAGTCGTGCACGGAAAAGCCCCTACGGGGTGGGCGCATTTTTGGAAAACAAAGGATTTAAGCTGCAGTGGGAAAATTAGAAGCAGCACGCAAGTGGGATTTTATTGCCTGCCTTGCAGGCCTTGCATGGTACTTTTTCCCGTGATATAAAATTCACTTAAGCTGCAGTGGGAAAATTAGAGGCTGCAGGCAGGCGGGAATTTATTGCCTGCCTTGCAGGGTAAAAATTCCCATGGTGAAATAAAAGAAAAGTGATTTAAGTGAAATCACGGGATTTTATTGTCTGCCTTGCAGGGTAAATAATCTCAGTGTCAAAATCAAATCACTTAAGTGGATCATGGGATTTCCAGGGCTGCCTTGCAGGGCAAAAAATCCCATTGTCAGAAATTCTTAAAAATAGAATTCTATTATGCAAAAAAGTGCAACCCACCTTGGGTGAATAATAATGCATTAAATAAATATTTGTTAATATTTATTCACCCAATTTTGGCACCCAGGCTTGTGGAAAAGTCAACAAAAGCAAAGGGGATTAAATCAATTGGAAATAGAATTCTAAAATTAAATAAATTTAATTTATTTAATGCAGCCCCTTTTGAGAAGGAATTAATACTTTTTAAAGTATTAAATGATTATATTAATTTCTATTTTCAGTGGCTATGGTCAAAGCACACTATGAAGCTTAAGTGAAGTGAAGTGTGGATGATTAAATTGAATTAATTTAATTGATTGGATGGATGTCCTGAAACATGCTATTTTTAAAAGAGAAAAACATGATTTTTAATTAATTAATTGCCTTTAACTGTTAGGGCAATTATTAATGATAGAATTGTGAGGGTTATATAAGCATGGGCAGCCATATGGGTGAATTATTTAATTCACACGTAAAGAATTGCAGCCAAGAGGAAAAGTGCACCCCCATTTGAAGAAGGATTTTACTCAGGCAAGGTGGAAACAAGGCTAAAAGCTTCCAAATTTGGTGCATGCTTTGAAGGAGGTTGATCTTTGTCTGCATAATTGTTTGCACAGGTGTTACAGGAGCTCAGGTGTTGTTGAAAGGATTCATGCTCTCTTTATGTGCAAATTAAACACCATTTTTTGGGGCAGCAAGCTTGAAAAGTGCAGATTTTTACAATTTAAATTCACTATTCATGCTCCGGTGGCCATTTTTGTCTGAATAAATTGCAGGAATTCATTACAGGTGTTTTACAAAGGAAAAGGAGTTTTTATCAATGTCCAATACATTGCATATATCCTCCGAATCTGAAGAATTGTCCAGATCTACACCAGTTTTGAAGAATTCCAGTTAAATAGGAAGAAAAAGAATTGTTTAGACAAAGATAGACAAAGCTATGGCGAAGAAAGATGAAAAAGAAAGCACAACGGAGTCATGCATTGCTTCTAAATTTGTAGATATTGGAGACACAGATCTAGGCTCGGAACCTCTTGCGGAATTGATAGAAAGACTCCACTCATGCGTGCAGATAAAAAGCAGTGGAATTATTCGAGCTGCAGCTTTTCCATCCACAACCCAGTTGTCAGAATTTGTTATGCAGGTGCAGATCCATATCCAGATGCAGATGTAGATGCGGATGCAAATCCATATGCAGATCCAGATCCAGACCTCATAGTTGCAAAAGCTTCTGGCATAAAGGCTTCATCTTCTTGTTTCAAATGCATCCCGTGAAGAAGTCAGTGCGTAGAAAATTTCTTCCAAGATCTTGTGCTTGTACTCTCATCTCCCTGTTGAAGCTTTCAATGAATTTTCATTCACCCTGAGTGTTTTCTAGAATTTTTAATTGCTCATATGCAATTAAAAATAAGGATGATGAGTTATCTACGGCCAACCTTGCACTGATTAATGTACAGCAAAAGAACTGCAAAAGCTTCAAGGATAAAATAGAAGACAATGCGAAGGCAAAATTTCAGCTTGCTTCCAATTCCAACTGCTTGCAATTCCAGCTTGTTTCCAGATCCAGCTGCTTCCAGATCCAGTTTGAATCAGCTGCATGCAAACATGAAAAAGGACAAAGTCAACTTTCCTCTTCCTTCTTCTTTGCTCCAAAAAGTCAACTTTCCTCTTCCTTCTTCTTTCCTCCGTAATTGAGCGATCAATTAAATTGTACAACTTAAGTGATTGGTTTAAAAACCATTACTTGAAGAAGTCAACTACTTGGAGATAGGTGGCACGTGCAAAAATAGAAAGTTCTATTTTCAGTTGCAAATCATACATGTCATGCAAAGAGGAATTCCAGGAGGGAGATTGCCAGTTGTTTCTTCTCCGACTTCCACATGTGTCAGTTCAACTAAAGCTTTCAACTTGTAATTGCCCCTCTACATTCTATAAGTAGAGGAAGAACCTTCGGGTTAATCAATCAGAATTTGTAAGTAGCAATCTTGTGTTCTAGACTTTGTGTTGAACCCTTGAGAGCAACTTGGAGCAAAGGAATACAAAGGAGCAGGTTTCCGGAGAACTTTGTGTCATGGTGTACTGTGTTTCTTGTTTTGAATCTTAGATCTCTTGATAAACTTTGTGTTATTTTAGATCTAGATCTAGAGCTGCCTTTGTTTTATAATTTTGTGTGTTCATATCTATTAAGGTTATTCTATGTGCATGCAATTAGCTCTGCTATCTACTAATTGGGATGCACATCCTCCCCATTTCTTCTTTGTATTTCCTTTACTTCCTTCTTCTATAAAATACTTCCTTTCTTGAACAGTCTGCTTACTTGCTGCAGAACTTCTTAGTTATGGTTCATGAACTAAGTAGTTAAAGTAAAACCCCTGATAGGTAATAACACATTTTTATTGACAAATCTGACACGGGAGCCTCACCGGTTAAATGAGGGAGATTTATCTCATGACTGCCTAGGTTTTATGCTATGCAAAAAATCTAGCCAACAGGGCATGATCCAGTTTTCAACCATCATCAACATGAACATGATGCCAAAGAAAGTCCTCAACTCAAGGTCATCAATGTTAATCCCAAAAGGTTCAATGATAGAGGGCATCCCGATTTTGACACTAACAGTACTCTTGGCAAAGTTTGAGAGTCTGTGAGGTTCCAAAATTCATCCATTTGTCTCATAGAGCATCAATATGAAAGAAAGGAAGGTTTTTGATAGACTAGAAACATGTGGCCTCGGGAAAAGCGGATGATCTCCACCAGTTCTCTTTTAGAGAAACTAGTTTTCATTCTTCATTCTCATTAGAAGTTTCATTGTTCTGTCTGCTACAAATTAGTCTGAAATTATGCATTTACAAGAGTCAAATGATTTCAAGATAAAGTACTTAGAAAGAAACAAAAATAGAAAGAAAGTATATTAATGTCCACTAGTGACAAAAATAGGTCAAGGGGGCTTGAGAATACACCCAGTTACAATAGCAAAGACTTAGGGTAGAAAAGACCCTAACAGAAAAAACATAACAAAAGGCAAAACATGAAGTACACCATTACAATAACAAAGACTTACCGTAGGAAAAAGACCTAACAGCAAAAACATACCGAAAGACAAATCATTAAGTAACCTAAAAAGCAGTATATCAATCAATATTATCAAGAGATGATGGAAGCATAGGTTGAAGGCGTGGTCTGGAAAGCCATATACACAAACATTAGAATAATATCTAGGAGCAGAGGTCTTGGCAGTATCACGTGGAGCCGACTGGTGTCACCCAGATTTCTAATGTTTGTGAAAGGGTCAATGCACAATTTGATAATGTTCATAGGGGAATGCCCAGAACTGAAAGGGACCAATTGGACAATCCTAGGTGGGAGAAAGAAGCTTCTGCTACCACTTTTCCTAACACCTAAGGCCAACTAATCTCCAAAGACATGGAAGATTGGAATTGCATTGAAGCATGATATACCATATATATAAAAGAATCATAGAAATATATAACTTCTTTCTATTTCGCCAGTGCTATTTATTCTGCTTCTTTGTCAAAAAGAACCGTTATTCTTTATTGCCAGTGCTATTTGATTTGCTTCTTGTATTTAATTATTTTGAGCCCCGTATGAGGCTATTTGCGCCTCGTTTTAACTCTGTTATGATCGAATATGTCATTACTCTTATGTACCAAAAGGGTTTTAACTTGGAATAAGTTTTGGGCTTTATTTGTGACTTTTGGCAATTTTTCGTGTTTTTGTGTTGTCCCGTTTCGTTTTCTGTGAAATTTCTCTAGAGCAATTCCTTTGCCGGGTAAGCCCGATTTTTGGTCTGGAGCAGCTGGAAAACATATACGCACGTTATGCCCAGAGGAAGTCGCCATCGGAGGTCTGGATCACTGGGAAAAAGCGAAGTCGTGCACTGAAAAGCCCCTACGGGGATGGGCGCATTTTTGGAAAACAAAGGATTTAAGCTGCAATGGGAAAAATACAAGCAGTAGGCAGGGTGGGAATTTTATACCTGCCTAGCAAGGTACCTTTTCCCGTGTTATAAAATTCACTTAAGCTGCAGTGGGAAAGTTAGAGGCTGCAGGCAGGTGGGAATTTATTGCCTGCCTTGCAGGGTAAAAATTCCCATGATAAAATAAAAGTGACTTAAGTGAAATCATGGAATTTTAGTGCCTGCCTTGCAGGGTGAATAATCCCATTGTCAAAGTCAAATCACTTAAGTGGATCATGGGATTTTGGTGCCTGCCTTGCAGGGTAAAGAATCCCATTGTGGAAAAATTCTTAAAAATAGAATTATATGTGCAAAAAAGTGCGCCCCCTTTGGTGAGATGATGGATGACTTAAAGTGATTATTTTAATTAATCTACCCTTTCAAAAAGTGCGCCCAAGCTTAGAGGAAGTCAACAAGTCAAAGAGGGAATAAAAGAAAGGAATTAAATGCATTAAATTTAATTCATTTAATGACTGCCTAGGTTTTATGCTATGCAGAAAATCTAGCCAACAGTTTTTGGCGACTCTGCCGGGGAAACAACTATCTTTGCAGATCAAGGTTTATCTATTGAAGATCAGAGTGTTTTTCATACAGATCTCAACCTGGGTGAACGTCCATTCACCCGATCCGTGAAGGCGCAAGGAAGGACTAATCATTTCTTCCGACTGCAGGAGCAATTCAACTTCAATCATCCTCAAGTTAGAAGCCGCAGATCTAGTCTCTCACCAGGAAGGAGAGTGCACATCCATCCAGATCCGGATCGTATTCAGCATAATCCGGCGGCTGGAATTATCCATCAAGTCTATCAAGTCTACACAAGGAGGAGACGTGTTCAAGTCAACATGGTGCACCAAATTGTACCTGTCCCATGGGGAGCAGCTTTTGGACCTCTGAACTTGGCTCCACCTATGCACGAGCTGCCAAAGGGATCCAGAAAGAATTTTCCAAAATTCTTTAAAGATGGAAAGCAAAACCCGGATGATCATTTGGCGGCCTTCTTTATATCTTGTGGTGTGCTTGCATAAGAACATGAAGATGTCTCAGTCAGGTCTTCATTGAGACTCTACATGACTTGGCTGGAGAATGGTTCTATCGGCTAGCTCCTGGCACCATAACCAACTGGGCGACTATGCGTGAGCAATTTTTGAAAAGATTCAAGCCCGCAGAGGATGCTAGTACATTGATCACCCAACTGACGCAGTTGAAGAAAGAGCCAAGCGAGAACATGCGGGACTTTATTGCAAGGTTCCAAAAGATTTTGTATAAAATCCCCACTTCTGCCGCATTGAGCGACGAAAATCAAAAGATGTTTTTTATAAACGCTCTATTGCCTGAAGTTGGATATCAGCTAAGAAGGGCAAGACCTGTAAATCTGCTTGAAGCACAAAATGCTGTCGTGGAAGTTGAGGACGACTTGATCATGGCTGGAAAACTCAAACAACCATCTCACAAAGGTGATGGTGCTTCTTCTAGTACTTCAGATCCTTTGTTGCAGAAATTGGCTAATGACATGCTGCAGATCAAGAAGCAGATCTCTCAAGCAGGGAATGCACCCCCCTCAAGAATAGCTCCTAGCCGGACCTTTAATGGTCAAAATCAAAATCAAAACCGAAACAGACTTGTTGCTGCACCATAGCGGTTGGCAATAGAAGTTGCTCCAAGGAATAACTTGGAAACTAACGAAGAGGATCTCAGCATTGATGAATCATTCGATGATGAAGACTTTATAGATCCCGCTGGCGACTCCAATATTGGTTACCTGGACTACGAATCTGACGATGGCTATTATGAATCTTTTGAAGGTTCTAATGGTCACACTTTTGCGGTGTTTACAAGGTCTCAGACGCGCCACAATGCCGAAGCATCCACAAGCGACCGAAGAGAAAGAGAAGATCCTGGCCCGGATGTTACTATTTTGAAAAGAGGTAGCACTCTTCCTTCTTCATTAGCGCCTAAGGATAAATATTCAAATTCTTTCAATTCGCAGCAAAGAGCTAACGCACATGCTACTGAAGCAAGTCAAGCTTTCGACATAATTGATCACATCAAGAGGAACAAGGTCCAAATGTCAGAAGCTGAGTATTTGAGGGCATTTCCTGATCAACTGAATAGATTGGTCAAATATGTGCAAAGTAATGGTCCCAGCCCAACAAATAATACTTCACGGGGTATCTTGTCAAATCCAAAGAATACTCCTACAAATAATGCGGCAGCAAGTTCTTCTCCTTCTACCTCTTCTCCTGCTACATCAGAAAGGATTGAACCATTTTATGTGTCACTTCTTATCAACGGACATAAATTGAGCAATTGCATTTTGGATTCTGGAGCTTCTGATAATGTCATGCCTGCCAAAGTTGCTGATGCCTTGGGTCTCACATTGACAAAAACCATCAGAAGATGTTATTCAATGGAAAGGCAAGTCCCTCTTGTGGGGCAAATCAAAGATGCGCAGGCAGTACTTGCTTCTTTTCCAAATAAAAGACTGAAAATGACTATCCTTGTAGCAAACATTCTAGTCTCTTATGGCATACTGTTGAGTAGAAATTTCTGCAAAGAGCTCGGTGGAGAAGTCAAGATGGATTGGTCTTGTGCGCACATACCAATCAAAGGAGTAAATCAGAAGTTGGAACCTGAGAAGAAATCTAAGTACACAGTATCAAAGTCTAAGGATCCTATATCTCAAATCTTGTTTCAGGAATTGGATCACGGAGTCTATTATCTAGAAATGGATAAAGAAGATGTTCAACCGGTGATTCAAGAGCCGCATCAACTTAACAACAAGATTTGGACTCTGGAATTTGATGGCAGCTGCTGTTCATTTGGATCAGGCGCAGGCGTTGTTTTTATCTCTCCTGAAGGGAAGGTGCATGCTCACTCCTTCAAATTGATGTTCGAAAATACTAACAATACAGCTGAGTATGAAGCGTTGTTGTTAGGCATGGAGCAGGCAAGAACAATGGGAATTAAATTATTACACGCAAAGGGAGACGCTGAGCTGATTGTGAAGCAGATAAGAGGCCTCTACCAAGTCAAAAAAGACAAACTGCGGCACTATAGAGATCGGGTCTACTCTGTTATCCTGAATTTTTCAGCTTTCTCGGTATCTTACATTCCGAGAGAACAAAATTCAAGAGCTGATTCGCTTGTAGTGACTGCAGCCTTGTTGAATCCGGATCAGCCCCCTGCTTTCTTTAGACAGGGAGACTACAAGGTGGAGATGGTTTTTCGCCCAAAGGTTCCTAACAACGTCCAGCAATGGCAGATTTTTAGCAATGACACTCAGATTGCTGCGTTTCTCCAACAGAGGGACAACTTTGAAGAAATCTACTATGAGGGAAGCAATTCACCTCCTAGGCAGACTACTGTCGAAGAAATGCATGCGAACGTCTCAGGAAGTCAGGAGATTATTTAGCTAAAGGGAAATAAAATTCCCAAAGGCTTGGTATCTCTTGAGGAAATGTTTGATAAGCATGATCAGATGCTTAAGAAAAATGTAGAAAGTGGGGAAGGTTCTTCCTCCGACACACAATTATTAAATTTGGGAGCTAGCAATGATCCCAAATTAGTAAATCTTGGTAAGTGTTGCTCAAAGGCTGAAAGAGAAGCTTTTACTGAACTTCTTAAGAAATATATAGATGTTTTTGCCTAGTCTTACCAGGATCTAAAAACATATCAGCATGCGGAAGTTCAACACTACATCCCACTTAAACCAGAACAGAAACCTTTCAAACAGAAGCTGCGGCGGCACAACCCCACCATTTCGGGAACCATTTTTGCAGAGATTCAGAAGTTGTTGCCCGCCTAAAGGTTATGAATGATGCGGCAAATCAACTGCAGCAACTGGTGACAAACATCGTAGACATTAACACAGTTGCTGAGAGTAACCTGAGTACTTTGGGGGAGATCAACAAGCTGCCAGGAGATATATTGGTTGCGAACAGATTGTACCGGACGGATCAGTCAAGAAGGGGAAGCAACTAGTGTTTGCAGTATCTTTCCGTTTGGAAATCTGCAAAGTTTTGCTGAAGAGGATGCAGGCACTTGAGAGTAGAACATCAGATTTACCAGACAGTATCATTTCTTTCATGAGGAAAGAGTGGACGGAGGTGTTACTTCATACGTGCGGATCGTTTCTAACTAAGGTGCCTAATTCCCTGGAAGGTTCTCTTCTGATGGTACACAAAGAGAATTGATAAAGCTACCAAGCCTTTCACGATGAATTCTATCAGTAGACTGGTGGCGCTGCAGCAGGCAGACATTGCGAGGTTTGGGCCGAGTTTGGAAGAGATTTGGAAGCGTGCATCAAAGTGTTGAATGAAGGGTTGCTGCAATTCAGGACAGAGAAGGAAGCAGTGGCTAAAACAGATGGAAAGATGTTGAATTACATGTTCGACAAGTATATCCGATATCAGAACAAGAAGAAGACATAAATGTTACAGCTGGCATGACTTCTTCTATTTTTCTTCTTCTATTTTCTATGTTCCCGGATGAAATTGTAAAACTTCTAAGTTATTGGTTTTGCAACCATTACTTGAAGTCATGTGGAACCATTCTATTAGTTAAGCAATACATGTGTCACTTAAGAAGAAGTTAGTTGAGCATGATTGCCAAATGTCATCTTTACTTGTTTTCCATACGTTTAGTTCAGTTTGAGTTTTCCATTTGTACTTTCCCTCCTACATTCTATAAGTAGGAGAAGAACCTCCGGGTTAATGATCGATCAGAATTTGTAAGCAGCAATCTTGTGTTCTAGACTTTGTGCTGAACCCCCTGAGAGCAACTTGGAGCAAAGGAATACAAAGGAGCAGGTTTCCGGAGAAACTTTGTGTCACGGTGTACTGTGTTTCTTGCTTTTAATCTTAGATCTTAGATCTCTTAATATAAACTTTGTGTTATTTTAGATCTAGATCTAGAGCTGCCTTTGTTTTATAATTCTGTGTGTTCATATCTATTAAGTTTCTTCTATATGTGCATGCAATTAGCTCTGCTATCTACTAATTGGGATGCACATCTTCCCCATTTCTTCTCTGTGTTTTCCTTTACTTCTTCTTCTTCTAATAACTTTTCCTTTCTTAAACAGCTGCTTACTTGCTCAGAACTTCTTAGTTATGGTTCATGAACTAAGTGGTTAAAGTAAAACCCCTGAGATAATAACACATTTTTATTGACAAATCTGACACGGGAGCCTCACCGGTTAAATGAGGGAGATTTATCTCATGACTGCCTAGGTTTTGATGCTATGCAGAAAAATCTAGCCAACAGTTTTTGGCGACTCCGCTGGGGAACAACAACTATCTTTGCAGATCAAAGCTTTTCTATTGAAGATCAGAGTGTTTTTCCATACAAATCTCAACCTGGCTGAACGTCCATTCACCCGATCCGTGAAGGCGCAAGGAAGGACTGATCATTTCTTCCGACTGCAGGAGCAATTCAATTTCAATCATCCTCCTCAAGTTACAAGTCGCAGATCTAGTTTCTCACCAGGAAGGAGTGCACATCCATCCAGATCCGGATCGTATTCAGCATAATCCGGCGGCTGGAATTATCCATCAATTCTATCAAGTCTACACAAGGAGGAGACGTGCTCAAGTCAACATGGCAGCACAGAAATTGTACCTGTTCCATGGGGAGCTGCTTTTGGACCTCTGAACTTGGCTCCACCTATGCACGAGCTGCCAAAGGGATCCAGAAAGAATTTTTTCCAAAATTCTTTGGAGATGGAAAGCAAAACCCGGATGATCATTTGGCGGCCTTCTTCATATCTTGTGGTGTGCTTGCAGTAGAGCATGAAGATGTCTCAGTCAGGCTCTTCATTGAGACTCTACACGACTTGGCTGGAGAATGGTTCTATCGGCTAGCTCCTGGCACCATAACCAACTGGGCGACTATGCGTGAGCAATTTCTGAAAAGATTCAAGCCTGCAGAGGATGCTAGCACGTTGATCACCCAACTGACGCAGTTGAAGAAAGAGCCAAACGAGAAACATGCGGGACTTTATTGCAAGGTTCCAAAGGATTTTGTATAAAATCCCCACTTCTGCTGCATTGAGCGACGAAAATCAAAAGACGTTTTTTATAAACGCTCTATTGCCTGAAGTTGGATATATCAGCTAAGAAGGGCAAGACCTGTAAATCTGCTTGAAGCACAAAATGCTGCCGTGGAGGTTGAGGACGACTTGATCATGGCTGGAAAACTCAAACAACCATCTCACAAAGGTGATGGCGCTTCTTCTAGTACTTCAGATCCTTTGTTGCAGAAATTGGCTAATGACATGCTGCAGATCAAGAAGCAGATCTCTCAAGCAGGGAATGCAACCCCCTCAAGAATAGCTCCTACCCGGACCTTTAATGGTCAAAATCAAAATCAAAATCGAAACAGACTTGCTGCTGCACCACAACGGGTTGGCAATAGAAGCTGCTCCAAGGAATAACTTGGAAACTAATGAAGAGGATCTCGGCATTGATGAATCATTCGATGATGAAGACTTTATAGATCCCGCTGGCGACTCCAATATTGGTTACCTGGACTACGAATCTGATGATGGCTATATATGAATCTTTTGAAGATTCTGATGGTCACACTTTTGCGGTGTTTACAAAGGTCTCAGACGCGCCAAAATGCCGAAGCATCCACAAGGCCGGAAAAAGAGAAGATCCTGGCCCGGATGTTACTATCTTGAAAAGAGGTAGCACTCTTCCTTCTTCATTAGCACCCAAGGATAAGGATAATATTCAAATTCTTTCAATTCGCAGCAAAGAGCCAACGCACATCCTGCTGAAGCAAGTCAAGCTTTTGACATAATTGATCACATCAAGAGGAACAAGGTCCAAATGTCAGAAGCTGAGTATTTGAGGGCATTTCCTGATCAGCTGAATAGATTGGTCAAATATGTGCAAAGTAATGGTCCCAGCCCAACAAATAATACTTCACGGGGTATCTTGTCAAATCCAAAGAATACTCCTCCTACAAATAATGCGGCGGCAAGTTCTTCTCTCTTCCCCCTTCTCCTACACATCAGAAAGGATCGAGCCATTCTATGTATCTTTGCTTATCAACGGATACAAACTGAGCAATTGCATTTTGGATTCTGGAGCTTCTGATAATGTCATGCCTGCCAAAGTTGCTGCTGATGCCTTGGGTCTCACATTGACAAAAACCATCGGAAGATGTTATTCAATGGAAAGGCAAGTCCCTCTTGTGGGGGCAAATCAAAGATGCAAGGCAGGCACTTGCTTCTTTTTTTCCAGATAAAAGACTGAAAATGACTATCCTTGTAGCAGACATTCCAGTCTCTTATGGCATGCTGTTGTTGAGTAGAAAAATTTCTGCAAAGAGCTGGGTGGAGAAGTCAAGATGGATTGGTCTTGTGTGCGCACATACCAATCAAAGGAGTAAATCAGAAGCTGGAACCTGAGAAGAAATCTAAGTACACAGTATCAAAATCTGAGGATCCAGTCATGTTGATCCTTTTTAGTATGTTAGGAAACTTTAATAATGTTTTCATTGTTTTCAATCCATCTGATAGAGGACAAATATAACTTGAGCAAAATTGAATGGAAATGTTGATGTTTAGAATTGTAGGACGTTGGAGATGGATGTAAATGTGGCTTGTTTATTTTTTCAGGATTCCTGTTTCTCTTTTTGTAATCTTTATTCCCAATTTATTTCCTTGTAATTTATATTATATGATTTAGGTGGCTCTGTTGTTCCCGGTAGCTATCTGCTTTGCCTTGCCAGACATAGGTTTGAATATCCGTGAAGCTCAGTGTTCTCCACAAACGATGGGTACTCTTTGGGACGTATTTTTAGTTTTGATTGGCTGGAAATCAAAGGTAGGACGAATAAATTAAATGTAAAATGATGGATTGTTTTTGCATCCTCCATAATCTTTCGATTGGCATTCATGCATTATCTGTATATAAAATCTATTACACAAGATTCAAGACTCCCCAATTTGTTTAATACAATCTATGCTGTTCTATTCTGGTACAGAAAACAGAAAGCACGCCTTCTTGTTTATCATTCCCAGATTTTGTTTTAGTATTTTACCAAAATGCTAGTTCTTTGGTGAAGCCTGATTTGATTTTAAATTACATATATAGGTTCAAATGTAATTTAGATACAAGGAGTTCCCATAGTTCTTGCAATCCAAACAGTTACTTTTAGGATCTCATCAAGTTAAAATGCTGTCATTAGCCAAATGGATTGAAGAATTTGACCACAACTTAATGTTTGCTGTCTAGGAAATGACATTTTTCTATATTCATTATTTACCAGCATTGGTAGGTCTTAAGTGCCGAATTTTTTGGCTTGATTGCCTAAGGAGCATTCTCCTTCCTTTTTAGAGAAAGTCCTTTTGGATCTTAGATTCGAATGAAGACCCTTAATTGGTCGAGGTCCTTCAGAGGAGAGGAAACCTTAACTGTGGCCCACTCACCCCCGGCTTTGTTGGGACCATTCAATTGACCTGGGAGAGATTTAATATTTGTTTTAAAAAATATCAATTATTTAATTTTCATTGTGTGACCTCAGTTTTGATTCAATAGTTGCAAGTTCTTCATGATGCAACTTTGACCTGGATCAATCACAGTCAGGATTACAGGTGGTTGTTGTGCATTTGACTATGTTCATCCAAATGAACAAATACTTTGTTATTGATATTAGAGGCTTTCAAATACATTTTAGAAACCAGTGACATTTTCGTGGGTTAATTAATTTTCCTACTGGCTTTGAATTGACATTATTTTACTGCTTCTAGACGACATAGAAGGATATGCCTGTGAAACATTTTTTTTGATGCGTGTATACAATTGATTGCTTTAAAGGCTTAAGCCACTTTATCATTTCTTCATCCCATTTCTTCTTTTCAGGATGTGAACTTGTGGTAGAGGCAAACCCAAAAGACCCTAATATTTTTATTTAGGTATTTACTTTTGCCGCTCCTGCTAAGCTTATATTTTAATATTCATGTCCAAGTTAATCACTAGTTCTAGGTAAAAAGGAAATAAATTTGGTAAAGATCAAAAGTTTGACTGTACATTACGGTGCACATTTCATTTAGCAGCTTCGTACTTTCAAGCATTGTAGTAGGAACTAAATATAATCAAAACTGAAGATTATGTCATATTGTGGAAAAAAATCTGCAATCATGACTGTGTCTGAGGCCTCCAATGGCCAAGTTAGGACAGATTATTATTAGTGTTATTAAACAAATTTCTTTCTGCCAGTGTGGGCTATTATCAAGGGTATAATGATTCTGAAAGAAAAAATTTCCCAAAAGGATACAAGCCAGCGTTGTCTTGATGATCTGTTCTCACTGTGCTAGGAAATTAAATTAAAAGAAGAAACTAAACCAAAATTCTTAGTGGAATTTTGATATATTCCCTCTTAGACATTATTCCATTATTTATGGAGAACCTTGGGAGAAAGAAGTGTTGGCTAGGATTTTCTGCATAGCATAAAACCTAGGCAGTCATTAAAGTGAATTAAATTTAATGCAATTTAATTACTTGTCTTTTATTCCCTCTTTGACTTTGTTGACTTCCTCCAAGCTTGGGCGCACTTTTTATGAAAGGGTGATTATTTAAATAATCACTTTAAGTCATCCATCATCTCACCAAAGGGGGCGCACTTTTTTGCACATTAATTTATTTTTTAAGAATTTTTTTCCACAATGGGATTCTTTACCGTGCAAGGCAGGCAAACCAAAATCCCATGATCCACTTAAGTGATTGACTTTTGACAATAGGATTTTTACCCTGCAAGGCAGGCACTAAAATCCCATTTGATTTCACTTAAGTCACTTTCCTTTTATTTTATTCATGGGATTTACCTTTGCAAGGCAGGCAATTAAATCCCAAACCTGCCTCAGCCTCTTAACTTTCCACTGCAGCTTAAGTGAATTTTATACACGGGAAAAAGATTACCCTGCTAGGCAAGGGTATAAAATTTCCCCCCTTGCCTACTGCTTGTATTTTCCTTGAGCTAAATCCTTTGTTTTCCAAAAATGCGCCATGCCCCGCAGGGGCTTTTCAGTTGCACCGACTTCAGCTTTTTTCCCAGTGATCCAGACTCCCGATGGCGACTTCCTCTGGGCATAAACGGTGCGTATATGTTTTCCAGCTTGCTTCCAGACCAAAAATCGGGCTTACCCGACAAAAGGAATTGCTTTAGAGAAATTTCATAGAAAACGATAACGGGACACACAAAAACACGAAAAGTTGCCAAAAGTCACAAATAAAAGCCCCAAAACTATTCCAAGTTACCTTCTTGGTACATAAGAGTAATGACATATTCGATATTAAAGAGTTAAAACCGAGCGCAAATAGCCTCATACGGGGCTCAAAATAATTAAATACATAATTTCCTGCTAGATAAATACCTGACGACAGAGTATAACATACTGGGCATCTAGCGTATTTGGTGAAAAAGAGCCTAATATGGATCTTTTGGGATTATCTGACGCAATACAAGAACTTTCAGGCAATAAAAACACAAAACGACCCATTATTTTAAAGATACGTATTTTTTTTTCGATAGGTAGTCGCAGATTTCAGGGTGGAAATTCTGGGTAACACCAGTCGCTCCGTCTGTGGACATCTTTTTCTCTGTCAGAATGCAAAAAGGGAAAAGATGAGACCTTAGATCTCTGTTTTGTATCATTGTCCTTTGGGCACGGGTCAGGTAACAAACACAACACAACACAACACCAAACAAGACAAACAAGAAAAAACAACAAAGATTTATTTATGTAACATACAGGTTTTTACCCTGTTCTATGTCCGGAACAACTTCAAGTGTTGCCATTGAAAGGCAATGGCAATTCAATCCATCTTGGATGAGAAAGAATGAAAGCTATTCTGCTACGGCGATCCTCTTTAATCACAAAGGCCCTTTCTATAGTGAATCGAACTTTTCCATGCATGCCTTTTATTTCATCTTCTTTTGTCCTTAGAAAAGGACCCAGTCATTGACTTCAACTTCTTTCCCTGGCCCTTTTTGTCGAAAGTATGACCTTTCACCTTCCTTTTGATGCTCTCTGTAACCTATCCTGTAACTTGGTTTGCTTACTTCTTCAATTCAATCACGGTACTAATTCTTTATCAATAGCATTGTGGGAAAGTGGGAATCCTCCAGGCGCCTTTAGAAGTTTGCTAGGCAGGGCAGTTCCAAGGTAAGAAGGCAATCCCGTGTCCTCTACCATACAATCAGCTGAAATGCGGACATTGCCTTATCGCCCTCTTGGTGTGATCTATCGGCCCATAATGCACATCAACAACTTTTTTAATTGCCAATGAGTTCCTCTTGATTTTCTGTTACTAGCTTGCTCACGATAGTTACTCAAGTTTTTATTACTAGATTCAGCTTGACCATTTCCCTTGTGGATAGTATTTGAGGAATGAATCAGTTGGTATCCCATAAGTGTAGCAGGAATTCTACCAGACTCCTCAGAAGAAAGATTTTGGAGCGTTTGTCTGCTACCCTCTCTCTGCTTAGGCATGCCCAAACCTGACAATAATATTTTCCTTTTATAAAACTGCACACCTTGGCCCGGAGTGCCATCTTCACAGAATAGCTTCTACCCACTTACTAAAATAAATTCACAGTAGTTGTTAGAATATAATGGTGAACCGGCATTGGAAGCCGGGTTAAGGCATACCAATAAAATCCATCCCCACTGTTGGAAAGGTTCTTCAATCCACAATGGTTTTAGAGGTACTGCAGGCAATTTCACACGCCCCAACAAAATGTTGGCATGCTTGACACTCTGGCTACCCATTCTGCCAGATTCTTGAAAAAAAGGGTTTGGCCGTAACATACCTTGCTCTGAGGATCTTGTGTGTAGTGATCGGGCTGAAAATGACCCCCACAGCCCATTGTCGTGAAAACTGTTGAAGTAGCTGAATCCTGGTTGAGCTTTATCCCGACGCATCTTGAGAAAATACGCCGTTCAAATTCCTTTCTTGGTACAACCATTATCCCAAAAGAACAAAATCTTTTGGATATAGGTTATGATAGTTCGCTTCTCTTTTCTAGGCAAAGTTGATCTGGAGCATTCTCCATACGTCAGAAAGTAAAAAGCAATGTCTACCTGTTTACCACTCCTCTACCAGATCATATAAAAGAACTGCAAGCGAAATCGCCATCTATCTCATCTTGATCCACTTCTGGCACTGATTTTTTCATCTCGTTCATTAATTCACACAGACCTCTTCCGCGAACAAGCCTTGTGGTTTAATAGCTAGGTCTTATTCTTGAACTTTGTCACCCATGTGCCTCTCAATTAATCCTAACTCTTGCTGCAGTAGGATGGATTTAATTGCAGATCTGGAACCAAAACCACAGTGTGCGAGGATAAGAATATAATACCTTGAATGCTTTGCCGCCTTCACCACTGCATAATGCGTGGCTTTTCATGGAGTGTATTTAATCATAGGCTTTTAGAGGCGTACTCATGAAAGCAATAGGAGCTTCTGCGTCCTCTTGAATTTTTCATGCATCATATTTGCTGACATGGTGTGTGCAGAGGATAACAGTAAAGAATAAATTTCTTACTGACAGTTCAGGTTAACCAAGACTGGAGCTTTCGACAAGGCCTTTCTTTAATTTTCTCGAAGTTCTTTCCCCTTCCTTGCTCCATTTAAAAATCTTCTGTAGTCTTCTTCATCATATCGAAATATGACGGTGTTAGCTCAGCAAAGTCATAGGACATGAATCTCCTAAGAAATTAACTTTCTCCAAAGAAAGAGTGAACTTCCTTTTTTTGGGATGTGGGCAAAGCAATGTCTGAATGGATTTGACACGCTTCTGGATCTATCTTTTGTTCCTTCTTTGGAAACAATGTGGCCTAGCAGGTTCCTTCGGTTACGGCAAAGATAGATTTTCTTTTGGGATTTAAGAAATACCTTGCTTGCGGCACTGTATGGAAAACCTCTTTCAAGTTTGAAGATGTGTGCGCTTCTATCTTTGGAAAAAGACTGTCAGATCGTCTAATCACCACCTATGCTTATATCTTTTGAGATTGGCCAAAGGCTAGATCCATAGCTCTTTTGAAATGTAGCACCCAGCATTAATCAGGCCGACGGCATTTTCTGGTATGCGAAGGTTCCCCTAAGGTGTGTATGAACACCGTTTTGTTATTGTTCTTCCGGGGCCAACCTTGAACTTGATTGTAGCCTGAAGAAAGCCATCAGCATGGAGGAGCATCTCAGATCCAGTGACCACCTGCAAGGGTATGATCCAATGATGGGTATGGGTAGTTGTCTTTCAGTGAGCTTGATTAAGGTTAGCGAATCCACGGCATAGCCTAATTCTCGCCGCTCTTCTTTCTACAAGGACTATGTTTGGGCCAACCCATCCCGGGAATTGGATGTAATGGGTAGATAATACTTTGCGCTCCAACAAAATACTTCTGAATCTCTGCAAAAATGGTTCCCGATAACTGTTTAGGGGTTGTGCCGTCCGCAGCTTTCTGTTTTGAAAGGTTTCTGTTCTGGTTTAAGTGGGATGTAGTGTTGAACTTCCGCATGCTGATATGTTATTTAGATCCTGGTAGGACCTAGCAAAAACATCTATTATTTCTTAGAAGTTCAGTAAAAAGCTTCTCTTTCGCCTTTGAGCAATACACTTACCAAGATTTTCTAATTTGGGATCATGCTAGCATCCCAATTTAATATTGTGTGTCGGGAGGAAGAACCTTTCCCCACTTTCTCATTCTTAAGCATCTGATTCATGCTTATCAAACATTTCCTCAAGAGATGACCAAGCTTTGGGAAATTTTATTTTCCCTTTAGCTAAAATAATCTCCTGATTCCCTGAGACGTTCGAATGCCATTTTCTTCGACAGTAGTTCTGCCTAGGAGGTGAATTGCTTTCCCTCATAGTAGATTTCTTCAAAGTTATGTCCATTGTGTTGGAGAAACGCAGCAATCTGAGTTGTCATTGCCTAAAAATCTGCCATTTGCTGACGTTGTTAGGAACCTTTGTGCGAAAAAACCATCTCCACCTGTAGTCTCCCTGTCTAAAGAAGGCAGGGGGCTGATCCGGATTCAACAGGCTGCCAGTCCATACAAGCGAATAGCTCTTGATTTTGTTCTCTCGGAATGTTAAGATACCGAGAAAGCTGAAAATTCAGGATAACAGAGTAGAACCGATCTCTTTAGTGCCGCAGTTTGTCTTTTTTGACTGGTTAAGGCCTTCTTATCTGCTTCACAATCAGCTCAGCGTCTTCCCTTATGCGTGTAATAATTTTTAATTCCCATTGTTCTTGCCTGCTCCATGTCTAAAACAACGGCCATTATACTCAGGTATTAGTTAGTATTTTCGAACAATCAACTCTTGAAGGAGTTAGCATGCTCCTTCCCTTCAGGAGAGATTTAAAACAACGCCTGCGCCTGATCCCATGCATTGAACAGCAAGGCTGCCCATCCAATCCAGAGTCAATCTTTTTTGTTAAGTTGATGTTTTTTTTGGTGGGATTACGGCTCTTGAATCACGGATTGAACATCTTCTTTATCCATTTCTAGTAATAAGGGACTCCGTGATCCCAATTCCATGAAACTAAGATTTGAGATAATAGGATCCTGTAGGACTTTGATACTGTGTACTTAGATTTCTTTCTCAGGTTCCAACTTCTATTTTACTCCTTGATTGGTATTTGTGCGCACAAGACCAATCCATCTTGACTTCTCCACCGAGCTCTTTTTGCAGGAAATTTCTTACTCAACAGATATGCCATAAGAGACTAGAATGTTTGCTACAAGGTAGTCTTTTCCAGTCTTTCATTTTGGAAAAGAAGCAAGTACTGCCTGCGCAATTCTTTGATTTTGCCCCACAAGAGGGACTTGCTTTCCACTTGAATAACATCTTCTGATGGATTTTTGTCAATTGTGAGACCCGAAGGGCATCAGGCAAAAACTTTGGCAGGCATGACATAATCAGAAGCTCCAGAATCCAAAATGACAATTGCATCAATTTATGTCCGTTGATAAGAAGTGACACATTTAAAATGGTTTCATCCTTTCTGATGTAGCAGGAAGAAGAGTGAGGAGAAGAACTTGCTGCCGCATTATTTGTAGGAGTATTCTTTGGATTGACAAGATACCCCGTGAGCTCACGTGAAGTATTATTTGATTGGGCTCGGGGTACCATCTTACTATTTGCACATATTTGACCAATTCGTCTAATTCATGTTGATCAGGACCAATGCCCTTTCAGAATATACTCCAGCTTTCTGACATCTGTGAGACCTTGTTTCCTCTTGATGTGATCAAATTATGTCGTAAGCTTGACTTGCTTCAGTTAGCATTGTTGCGTTTTAGCTCTTTTGGTACTGCGATATTGAAAGAATGAATCATTGTATCCTTAGGCGCCTAATGAAGAAGGAAGAGTGCTACCTCTATTTTCAAAAATAGTAACATCCGGCTGCCATATACTTCTCTTTCTCTCGGTCGCTTGTGGATTGCTTCGGCATTTGTGGCGCGTCTGCAGACCTTGTAAACACCGCAAAAGTGTGACCATTAGAACCTTACAAAAGATTCATAATAAGCCATCATAGTCAGATTCGTAGTCCAGGTAAACCTATTGGAGGTCGCAGCGGGATCTATAAAGTCTTCATCATCGAATTGATTCTCATGCTTGAGATCCTCTTCGTTAGTTTCCAAGTTTTCCCTTGGGAGCAACTTCTATTTAATAAGCCAACCGCTATGGTGCATTAGCACAAACGTCTGTTTTCGGTTTTGATTTTTGATATTTGACCCATTAAAGTCCGGCGTGTAGAGCTATTCTTGAGGGGGGTGCATTATCCCTGCTTGAATGAAGATTTTCATTTGATCATGCAGGATTTCATTAGCCCAATTTCTGCCAACAAAGGATCTGAAGTACTAGAAAGAAGCACCATCACTTTGTGAGATGTTGTTTGAGTTTTCCAAGCCCTTCATGATCAGTCGTCCTCAATTCCACGACAGCATTTGTGGCTTCAAGCAATTTACAGTTTCTTGCCCTTCTTAGCTGATATCCAACTTCAGGCAATAGGTGTTTTATAAAAAAAATTTCTTTTGATTTTCGTGCTATTAAGGGGAGAGTGGGGATTTTATTATACAAAAATCTTTTTGGAACCTTGCCAAATAAAGTCCCGATGTTTCATCGGACGCGCGTGTGTGCTTTTCTTCCCCTCATCAGTTGGGGTGTGATCAAGTAACTAGCATCCCTCTGCCGGGCTTGATCTTTTCAAAAAATTTGCTCACGCATGTCGCCCAGTTGGTTATTGGTGCCAGGAGCTAGCCGATAGAAAACCTATTTCTCCAGCCAAGTCATGTAGAGTCTCAATGAAGACCATGACTGAGACATCTTCATGTTTTATGAAGCACACACAAGCCCGATATAAAGAAAGGCCGCCCCCAACTGATCCAATCCGGGTTTTGCTTTTCCATCTTTAAAGAATTTATGGAAACCCTCTTCTTCTGGATCCCTTTTGGCAGCATCTGTGCATAGGTTGGAGCCAAGTTTCAAGAGGTCCAAAAGCCTGCTCCCCATGGGGACAGGTACAATTTTGGTGCACCCATGATTGACTTGAACACGTCTCCTCCTCTGCTGTAGACTTGATTAGACTTGATGGGATAAATTTCCAGCCGCCGGAATTTATGCTGAAACGATCCGGATCTGGACTGGCGAATGTGACACTTCCTTCCTGGTGATTAGACTAGATTCTGCGGGCTTCTAACTTGAGGATGATTTTGAAGTTGGAATTACTCCTGCAGTCGGAAGAAATTGATCAGTCCTTCCCTGCGCATCTCTCTCTTTCCTCCTCTCGTTGGTTTGTTTTTTTTTTTTTTTTTTTTTTTTTTTTTTTTTTTTTCTTGAGAGAGATGCGCAAGGAAGGACTGTCATTTTTCCGGACTGCAGGAGCCAATTCAAACTTCAATCATCCTCAAGTGTCTCTCACCAGGAAGGAGAGTGCACATCCATCCAGATCCGGATCGTATTCAGCATAATCCGGCGGCTGGAATTACCCATCAAGTCTATCAAGTCTACACAAGGAGGAGACGTGCTCAAGTCAACATGGCGCACCAAATTGTACCTATCCCATGGGGAGCAGCTTTTGGACCTCTGAACTTGGCTCCACCTATGCACGAGCTGCCAAAGGGATCCAGAAAGAATTTTCCAAAATTCTTTGGAGATGGAAAGCAAAACCCGGATGATCATTTGGCGGCCTTCTTTATATCTTGTGGTGTGCTTGTAGTAGAGCATGAAGATGTCTCAGTCAGACTTTTCATTAAGACTCTACACGACTTGGCTGGAGAATGGTTCTATCGGTTAGCTCCTGGCAGCATAACCAACTGGGTGACTATGCGTGAGCAATTTCTGAAAAGATTCAAGCTTGCAGAGGACACTAGCACGTTGATCACCCAACTGACGCAGTTGAAGAAAGAGCCAAGAGAGAACATGCGGAACTTTATTGCAAGGTTCCAGAGGATTTTACATAAAATCCCCACTTCCGCCGCATTGAGCGACGAAAATCCAAAAGACACTTTTTATAAACACTCTATTGTCCTGAAGTTGGATAGCAGTTGAGAATGTCAAGACTTGCAAATATGCTTGAAGCACAAAATGCCGTCTGTGGAAGTTGATGACGACTTGATCATGGCTAGGAAAACTCAGACAACCATCTCACAAAGGTGATGGCGCTTCTTCAAGTACTTCAGATCCTTTGTTGCAGAGATTGGCTAATGACATGCTGCAGATCAAGAAACAGATCTCTCAAGCAGGGAATGCAACCCGCTCAAGATTAGCTCTTACCCAGAACTTCAATGGTCAAAACCAAAATCAAAACTGAAACAGACTTGTTGTTGCACCATAACGGTTGGCAATAGAAGCTGCTCCAAGGAATAACTTGGAAACTAATGAAGAGGATCTCGGCATTGATGAATCATTCGATGATGAAGACTTTATAGATCCTGCTGGCGACTCCAATATTGGTTACCTGGACTACGAATTTGACGATGGCTATTACGAATCTTTTGAAGATTCTAATGGTCACACTTTTGCGGTGTTTACAAGGTCTCAGACGTGCCAAAATGCCAAAGCATCCACAAGTGGCCGAAGAGAAAGAGAAGATCCTGGCCCGGATGTTACTATCTTGAAAAGATGTAGCACTCTTCCTTCTCCATTAGCACCCAAGGATAAATATTCAAATTCTTTCAATTCGCAGGAAAGAGCCAACGCACATCCTGCTGAAGCAAGTCAAGCTTTCGACATAATTGATCACATCAAGAGGAACAAGGTCCAAATGTCAGACGCTGAGTATTTGGGGGCATTTCCTGATCAGCTGAATAGATTGGTGAAATATGTACAAAGTAATGGTCCCAACCCAACAAATAATACTTCACGGGGTATCTTGTCAAATCTAAAGAATACTCCTTCAAATAATGCGGCTGCAAGTTCTTCTCCTTCTACCTCTTCTCCTGCTACATCAGAAAGGATTGAGCCATTTTATGTGTCACTTGCTTATCAACGGATATACAAACTAAGCAATTGCATTTTGGACTCTGGAGCATCTGATAATGTCATGCCTACCAAAGTTGCTGATGCCTTGGGTCTCACATTGACAAAAACCATCGGAAGATGTTATTCAATGGAAAGGCAAGTTCCTCTTGTGGGGCAAATCAAAGACGCGCAGGCAGTGCTTGCTTATTTTCCAGACAAAAGACTTAAAATGACTATCCTTCTAGCAAACATTCCAGTCTCTTATGGCATGCTGTTGAGTAGAAATTTTTGCAAAGAGCTGGGTGGATAAGTTAAGATGGATTGGTCTTGTGCGCACATACCAATCAAAGGAGTAAATCAGAAGCTAGAGCCTGAGAAGAAATCCAAGTACACAGTATCAAAGTCTAGAGGATCCTAGATCGCAAATCTTGTTTCAAGAATCTGGATCACGGAGTCTATTATCTAGAAATGGATAAAGAATAAATTCAACATGTGATTCAAGAGCCGCATCAACTTGACAACAAGGTTTGGTCTCTGGAATTTGATGGCAGCGGCTGTTCATTTGGATCAGGCGCAGACGTTGTTCTTATCTCTCCTGAAGGGAAGGTGCATGCACACTCCTTCAAATTGATGTTCAAAAATACTAACAATACAGTTGAGTATGAAGCGTTGTTGTTAGGCATGGAGCAGGCAAGAACAATGGGAATCAAACTATTATACGAAAAGGGAGATGCTGAGCTGAACGTTAAGCAGATAAGATGTCTCTACCAAGTCAAAAAAGACAAACTGCGACACTATAGAGATCAGGTCTACTCTGCTATCCTGAGATTTTTCAGCTTTCTCGGTATCTTACATTCCGAGAGAACAAAATTCAAGAGCTGATTCACTTGCAGTGACTGCAGCCTTGTTGAATCCAGATCAGCCTCTCGCATTCTTTAGACAGGGAGACTACAATGTGGAGATGGTCTTCCACCCAAAGGTTCATGACAACGTTCAGCAATGGCAGAGTTTTAACAATGATGACAAGCAGATTGCTGCGTTTCTCCAACAGAAGGACAATTTTGAAGAAATCTACAATGAGGGAAGCAATTCACCTCCTAGGGAAACTACTGTGGGAAGAAATGCAAATGCGAACGTCTCAGGAAGTCAGGAGATTATCCAGCTAAAGTGAAATAAAATTCACAAAGGCTTGGTTTCTCTTGAGGAAATGTTTGATAAGCATGATCAGATGCTTAAGAAAAATGAAGAAAGTGGGGAAGGTTGTTCCTTTGACACACAATTACTAAATTTGGGAGCAAACAATGATCCCAAATTAGTAAATCTAGGTAAGTGTTGTTCAGAGGCCGAAAGAGAAGCTTTCACTGAAGCTTCTTAAGAAATATATGGATGTTTTTGCTTGGTCTTACCAGGATCTAAAAACATATCAGGTTGCGAAAGTTCAACACTACATCCCACTTAAACCAGAACAAAAGTCTTTCAAGCAGAAGTTGCGGCGGCACAACCCTACCATTTCGGGAACCATCTTTGTAGAAATCCAGAAGTTGTTAGACGCAAAGATTATCTATCCCATACATCATTCCAAATGGTTGGCCAACATAGTTCCTTGTGAGGAAGAAGAGTGGCGAAACTAGGTTGTGCGTGGATTTCCGCAACCTTAATGAAGCTTCTTTAAAAGATAACTACTCCATCCCCATTATAGATCACACTCTGCGGGTGGTCACTGGATCTGAGATGCTTTCCATGCTTGATGGCTTTTCAGGTTACAACTAAGTCAAGGTAGCCGAGGAAGATCAATACAAAACGGCGTTCATCACACCTTGGGGAACCTTCGCTTACCAGAAAATGCCGTTCGGCCTGACTAATGCTGGAGCTACATTTCAAAGAGCTATGGATCTAGCCTTTGCTCATCTTAAGGATATAAGCATAGTGGTGTACCTGGACAATCTAACAGTGTTTTCCAAAGATAGAAGTGCATACATTTCAAACTTGGAAGAGGTTTTCATACAATGCCACAAGCATGGTATTTCTTTGAATCCTAAGAAATCCATCTTTGCTGTAACAGAAGGGAAACTACTAGGGCACATTGTTTCCAAAGAAGGAACGGAGATAGATCTAGAACGCGTCAGATCCATACAGACATTGCCTCTACCCACATCAAAAAAAGGAGTTTACTCTTTCTTTGGAAAAGTTAATTTTCTAAGGAGATTCATTCCTGACTTTGCTGAGCTAACCCGTCATATTTCAAATATGATGAAGAAGACACAAGATTTTAAATGGAGCGGCGAAGGGAAGAAAAATTTCGAGAAAATTAAAGAGGCCCTGTCGAAAGCTCCAGTCTTGGTTTCACCCGACTTCAGTAAAGAATTTATTCTTTACTATTATTCCTCCGCAGCACATGATGTCAGCAATATTGATGCAGAAAAATCAAAAGGACGCAGAAGCTCCTATTGCTTTCATGAGCACGCCCCTTAAAGCCTATGAGTTGAAATACACTCCCATGGAAAAGCATGCATGTGCAGTGGTGAAGGCGTGCAAAGCATTTAGGTATTATATTCTTTCCTCGCACACTGTGGTTTTGGTTCCAGATATTGCAGTTAAATCTATCCTTAGTCAACAAGAGTTAGGATTGTTGAGAGGCACATGGGTGACAAAGGTTCAAGAATATGACTTGGATATTAAACCAATAAAGCTGGTTCGAGGAAGAGGTTTGTGTGAACTAATGACAGAGATGAAAAGCATCAGTGCTTGAAGCAGATCAAGATGAGATAGATGGCGATTTGCCTGCAGTACTTTTTATAGATCTGGTAGAGGAGTGGTACAGTAACATTGCTTATTTTCTGAGGTATGGAGAATGCCCAGATCAACTTTCCAGAAAAGAGAAACGAACCATCAAACTGAAATTCAAAGATTTTGTTCTTTGAGATAATGGTTTGTACAAGAGGGGAATTGATGGCATATTTCTCAGATGCGTCGATAAAGCTCAATAGGATCAGCTAGTACAACAGTTTCATGACATGGCTTGCGGTGGTCATTTCTCAACCCGGGTCACTGCACACAAGATCTTTAGAGCAAGATATTACTGGCCCACCCTTTTTCAAGATACTGCAGATTGGGTAGCTAAGTGTCAAGCATGGCAACATTTTGTTGGGCGTGTGAAATTGTCTGCATTATCTTTAAAACCCATTGTGATTGAACAACCTTTCCAACAGTGGGGAATGGATTTTATTGGAATGGTTAACCCGGCTTCCAGTGTCGGTCACCATTACATTCTAACAGCTACTGATTATTTTATTAAGTGGGTAGAAGTTATTCCTGTGAAGAATGCTACTTCCGCCGAGGTGTGCAGTTTTATAAAAGAAAACATTATTGTCAGGTTTGGGTTGTCCTAGCAAAATTGTAGCAGACAACGCTTCGAATCTTTCTTCTGAATAGCTAGTGGAATTCTGCTACACATATGGGATCCAGTTGAGTTCATTCCTCAAACTACTATCCACAAGGGAATGGTCAAGCTGAGTCTAGTAATAAAAACTTGGTAACTATCGTGAATAAGCTTGTAACGGAAAATCAAAGGACTTGACATAAAAATTTGTTTGATGCATTATGGGCTGATAGAATCACACCAAAGAGGGCGATAGGCATGTCCCCAGTTCAGTTGTTATATGGAAGAGACACGAAACTGCCTCTTACCTTGGAACTGCCTGCCGTACAACTTTCTAAGGCCCTGGAGGATTCCACTTTCACGGATGCTATTGGTAAAAGATTTATGTACCTGACTGAGTTAAGGGAAGTACAAACTCAAGTTGCAGATAGGTTGAGAGAGTATCAAAGGAAGGTGAAAGTCATCTTCGACAAAAAAAGGCTAGGGAAAGGAAGTTTGAAGTAAATGACTGGGTCCTTTTATGGGACAAAAGAAGAGAAGCAAAAGGCATGCATGGAAAGTTTGATTCACTATGGAAAGGGCCTTTTGTGATCAAGAGGATCGCCAAAGCAGATAGCTTCATTCTTGCTCATCAGGATGGAGTTGAATTGCCATTGCCTTTCAATGGGCAACACTTGAAGTTGTTCCGGACATGAGAAGCAGGGTAAAACCTGTATGTACATAAATAAATCTTTGTTTGTTTTTTCTTGTTTTGTCTTGTTTTGGTGTTGTGTTGTGTTGTGTTTGTTTGCCTGACCCCGTGCCCAAAGGACAAGATACAAAACCAGAGATGCTAGGATCTCATCTTTTCCCTTTGTCATTCTGACAGAGAAAAAGATGTCCACAGACGGAGCCGACTGGTGTCACCCAGATTTCACCCTGAAATCTGCGACTACCCTATCTGAAAAAAAAATCGTACTTTTAAAATAATGGGTCGTTTTGTGTTTTTATTGCCTGAAAGTTCTTGTATTGCGTCAAGATAATCCCAAAGATCCATATTAGCCTTTTTCACCAAATACCTAGATGCCCAAAGTTGTTATATTCTGTCGTCGGGATTTGTCTGCAAGAAATTTGTATTTAATTATTTTGAGCCCCGTATGAGGCTATTTGCGCCTCGTTTTAACTCTGTTATAATCGAATATGTCATTACTCTTATGTACCAGAAGGGTTTTAACTTGGAATAAGTTTTGGGCTTTATTTGTGACTTTTGGCAATTTTTCGTGTTTTTTGTGTTGTCCCGTTTCGTTTTCTGTGAAATTTCTCTAAAGCAATTCCTTTGCCGGGTAAGCCCAATTTTTGGTCTGGAGCAGCTGGAAAACATATACGCACATTATGCCCAGAGGAAGTCACCATCGGAGGTCTGGATCACTGGGAAAAAGCGAAGTCGTGCACTGAAAAGCCCCTACGGGGATGGGCGCATTTTTGGAAAACAAAGGATTTAAGCTGCAATGGGAAAAATACAAGCAGTAGGCAGGGTGGGAATTTTATACCTGCCTAGCAGGGTACTTTTTCCCGTGTTATAAAATTCACTTAAGCTGCAGTGGGAAAGTTAGAGGCTGCAGGCAGGTGGGAATTTATTGCCTGCCTTGCAAGGTAAAAATTCCCATGATAAAATAAAAGGAAAGTGACTTAAGTGAAATCATGGGATTTTAGTGCCTGCCTTGCAGGGTAAATAATCCTATTGTCAAAGTCAAATCACTTAAGTGGATCATGGGATTTTGTTGCCTGCCTTGCAGGGTAAAGAATCCCATTGTGGAAAAATTCTTAAAAATAGAATTATATGTGCAAAAAAGTGCGCCCCCTTTGGTGAGATGATGGATGACTTAAAGTGATTATTTTAATTAATCTACCCTTTCAAAAAGTGCGCCCAAGCTTGGAGGAAGTCAACAAGTCAAAGAGGGAATAAAAGAAAGTAATTAAATGCATTAAATTTAATTCACTTAATGACTGCCTAGGTTTTATGCTATGCAGAAAATCTAGCCAACACTTCTTTCTCCCAAGGTCCATAAATAATGGAATAATGTCTAGAGGGAAAAATATTATCAAAATTCCACTTAGAATTTTGTTTAGTTTCTTCTTTTAAAATTTAATTTCCTAGCACATGAGAACAGATATCAAGACAACGCTGCTGTATCCTTTTGGGAATCTTTTTTCTTTCAGAATCATTATATCCCTTGATAATAGCCCACCCTTGCAGAAAGAAATTTGTTAATAACACTAATAATAATCTGTCCTAACTTGGCCATTGGAGGCTCAGACATCAGTCATATTGGCAGATTTTTTCCACAATATGACATATCTTCAGTTTGATTATATTTATTCCTACTTACAATGCTTGAAGTACGAACTGCTAATGAATGTGCACCGTAATGTACAGTCAAACTTTGATCTTTACCAAATTTACTTTCCTTTTACCTAGAACTAGTGATTAACTTGACATGATATATTAAAATATAAGCTTAGCAGAGCGCAAGTATACTAATAAAAATTTAGTCTTTGGTTGCCTTACACAAGTTCACTCCTGAAAGAGAATGGGATGAAGAAATGATAAAGTGGCTTAAGCCTTAAAGCATCAATTGTATACACGCATCAAAAAAAATGTTTCACAGGCATATCCTTCTATTGGTCGTCTAGAAGCAGTAAAATAATGTCAATTCAAAGCCAGTAGGAAATTAATTAACCACGAAAATGTCACTGGTTCTAAATGTATTTGAAAGCCTCTAATATCAAATTAACAAAGTATTTGTTCATGGGATGAACATAGTCAAATGCACAACACCACCTGTAATCCTGAGCTGTGATTGATCCAGGTCAAAGTTGCATCATGAAGAACTTGCAACTATTGAATCAAAACTATGTCACAAATGAAAATTAATAATTGATATTTTTAAAACAAATATTAAACTCTCCCAGTCAATTGATGTCCCAAAACAAGCGGGGTGAGTGGGCACAGTTAGGTTTTCCCTCTCCCTTCTGAAGGACCTCGACCAATTAAGGTCTCATGTCGATCAAGGATCCAAAGGACTTTCTTCTAACAAAGGAAGGAGAATGCCCTTAGGCAATCAGCCAAAAAATTCGGCACCTTAGACCTACCAATGCTGGTAAATATGAATATAGAACAAAATGTCATTTCCTAAGACAGCAACATTAGTTGTGGTCAAATTCTTCATCCATTTGCTATGACAGCATTTACTGATGAGATCCTAAAGTAACTGTTTGGATTGCAAGAACTATCGAACTCCTTGTATCTAAATACATTTTGAACTATATATGTAATTAAAATCATCAGGCTTTCACCAAGACTAGCATTTTGTAAAATACTAAAACAAAATCTGGATGATAAACAAGAAGGCGTGCTTTCTGTACCAGAATAGAAAAGCATAGATTGTATTAAACAATTGGGGTCTTGAATCTTGTGTAATGATTTTATATACAGATAATGCATGAATGCCATCACAGATTTATGGATGCAAAAACAATCCATCATTTTACATTTTAATTTTATCGTTCCTACCTTTGATTTCCAGCCATCAACTAAAAATACGTCCAAAGAGTACCCATCGTTTGTGGAGAACACATGAGCTTCACGGATATTCAAACCTATGTCTGCAAGCAAAGCAGATAGCTACCAAAACACAGAGCCACCTAATCAGTATATATAAATTACAAAGGAAAATAAATTGAACTAAAGATACAAAAAGAGAAACAGGATCCTGAAAAATAAACAGCCACATTTACATCCATCTCCAAACGTCCTAAATTCTAAACATCAACATTTCATTCAATTTTGCTCAAGTTATATTTGTCTCTATCAGATGATGAAAACAATGAAAACATATTAAAGTTCCTACATACTAAAAAGGATCAACATGACTAGATTTAACATGTGTGCTGTCTAAAGGGAGTGCATAAGACATCTCCAATTTTAAGCTGATAGATATGGTGAGATTATTCGAAACTGTACTTAAGACTGAGAAACTGAGTAGCATAAACACCTACAACATTCAACTGCAGGAATAAAAACTGGTACACATATTGTTGCTCACCAGCAAATTTCCATGCACATAGATTATTTACATTTTTTGAAGACAAAAACGTGCTTTCCTTACACATAGAGAACACTTAGGACCCGTACACCGAAGTCCCATAATTATTAATTAATTAAATGGTCAACTCTAGACATTCATGTACTGGAAGTCTCAGTTTTTCCAATCTGAAGTACATGTGCAACATAAATATTTAAAATATGGAAGAGACATACTCAAACAAATGCATTTCCAACACTTTCAAACTTTCTCACATAAACTTTCCAAATAAAAAGGTAGAAAAACTAATAGCTCCTATCCATGAGACTTGATAGAAAATTTAACCCACAAAGGTGCAGAAAATATTGACATTTATTATGCTATTGTGTGTTTGGCCTTTCTTCCCCAAAACAATTAGTTTCTAGAAGAAATAAGAATTATGTGCGAAGGAAAAGATGGGTTTTTTACTTTTATTGCATTCAACAACCACAAACTCGCACTAAGAATGAAAATACAAGGCTGGCCTAATTTGTTATTTTAGGGACCTCCGAAATATCTTTAGCACATTTCTTCAAGACTGAATTTGGGACTCGAGAGATAATGGAAGAAATAAGAATTATGTAAGGGGAGAATGCAGTTGTGGAACTAAATGTCATAGTTATTAACTATTGTTAAGCATATCATTGGGAGGGGATAACATCACAAAGTATTATTTGATTAAGAAGAAGATGAATATGTACTCTAAGAAGTTAGTGTTTTGAAGACAATAAGGGATCCAATGTAGGTAAAACTCGACATGGATGGCTGTCCAAATAGTTCGGGAGTCTGTGGATCTCGGGAATTTACCCTTACGAGGGTCACGACACAATTGGATGGAGCAATATGGGAGTGACACAGCATGGAAGGTTGTCTAACAATTTGGGAGATTCGGGAATTGGGGAGTTTGGGGAGATGGAATACAGGTACTCAAGAATTCAGCTCAGGAACTACACCTTTACGAGGGTTAGCGAGGCAGCTAGATGGACTTCTACTTAGTCCTAGAACTATTATTCAAAACAAAAACTTCTGAATTGTATCTTCTTTTCAGTGGTGTAAGCCTTAAGAGGGTATTAAAATATAAGGCTTATTACTTAGTATTATTTATGCATTAGCTAATAAACACTTGTAACTGTATAAACCATTTTTGTAACCATCTCTCTCATAATAAAATAGCGGACACACAATGGACATGTGTGCATTCTGGTTTCTCATCATTTCTTCTTTATACGCATTTTCCAACAGTTGCAAGGAATGAAATCTCTGGACACTCATAACCAGCATGAATAATTTTGCACAATCACCTCGGCTACAACCTTGGTATGTTCTCGGATAACCCTTGCATGTAATAGCTAATATAATCCACCTACACCGGGAGTTAATAAGGGACATGCAAGACAATACAACTTGAGACGACTTGCATTCAGAATCTTCATATATATGCTCGTAAAAATAAAGAAGCGTCAGCCTTCTCCTAGCAACTAAGATAAGTACAGTTTGCATATTTAGAATAATAAACCTCAATTTCTACCCTTTATATTCTTTTAAAAGTGTTAATAACGATTAATCCATAAAGCAAAAATCTTATAAAATGATGCAGCAAAAGATAAAGAAAAAACATATCATTAATCAATACCCGACTTAGCAGCTTTGGCTTGTCAATTGTTGAAAACGTTATTTCATGTATTGGTATCTGCAGAGCTACTTGTCTGTAACACGAAATTGCAAATCAGAATTCATAATAAAGTAATGAATATTGATAAAATGAAACATTCTGCCATAAAACAATTATTAGTAAATGGATAAATCTACTTAAGAATGTTCCAAGTTCCAATTATGAACATACAATATATAAATGTGCACAGATTTTGCATGTACCAATTACCTGAGATAGACAGTACGAGCATACTTATCTACAGAATTAAATATTGCCCCAATCCCTTCATTATTATCCAATGCATTGCACATGGACTCCACATATTATAATGTTTCTTTATTAAGTTATGTGCTTTTAGTTTTTAATTCAATATAATTAAAACTCATGCCTACCTTTAGCCCTACTCTAAAGAAGATGTCATGTCACCAAAAGCAGTTAGAATGTAGTGTGGGATCCATATATAGGGATCAAACTATCTACAAGACTTGGGACTCTAGATAAGACGTGGGCTAGAAAGCTAAATTCAAATAACTCTGTAACACCAAAATGAGCTGTCTTGATATTCAGATGTTTGTTGAACTTGAAAATGACAGAATTCATGGTGTGGAAGATCCAGAGTACACAAGTGCTACATGTCAGGACTATATAACTGCTGTGAATCATAAAAATGCTGCAAATTTGTATGGGCAATAAAGATTGATAACTGCTGTGAATTTGAGAGGACGGACTGTAAAAAAAAAACAAATTCTGAGAACCCCAATGACTATAACAATGACTTAAGCAGGATAGACGTTACATAATGCAGGTGCAATGTCAGAAGCGATGTCAAAGATGGATAAGATGGCTGCAAATGAAGTACAAATTGTTGGTATGATATTAGTAATGACACTAGCAGATTAAAATGTCCATAAGATGGTCCACAAATGCCCAAATTGCTTGTACAAGTCTATGAGTCAAGGACATCTTGTATGGACAGGATGACATCACTCCCTACTCAGACAGCCTGTTGAAATCACAAGATGGCGGTAACAAATGGCACATTGGTAGGTTAGCATTTTCTTGAGATGTCAGTAGGCCATCTGTATCAATTCAAACTGTGATAATGTATGAGACGTAATAGGGGTGCAGGAATCACATCACATGGTCTTTGTACTTCAAAGTCAACGTGGACTTGGACTTCAAAGTTGAGCTTTACTTGACGTTTTCTCAACCTCAACTAGAGTCATAATCATCTAATTCTTTAAATTAGACTCCTCATTCATTTCTTTCTATACTTAACGAGCCTCCATTCATTCTTTCTTTGCAACATCTCCATTTGCTTGCTCTCTTGTGGCCATAGTCTTTTCTTCCTCCAGCTAAACCAGATAAAACATATCTTCTTCCTCATTATTATCCACCATGTTCAGGTCAGCATTTCTGGAGAAGGTAACAATATCTTGGTCTGGCATTTTTTCCTATTCTTTTAATTCTTGATCTTTCTCAGTTACCACGAGAACTAGAATCAAGGAAAAATTTACTTTAAGGAGAAAATCCGTTTGAACTTCAAATGCAATCAAATCTGCATGCACTCTTATATGTTGCTTCCAGACTGAACTCCGTCCCTCTTATTGCTCACTCCTTTCTTTTGCATTCATCTGCAATTGTTGATATAAGACATTGTTCCCAAGCTAACCTTCCTATTTCTCTTAGACCTTTCGCTCCTTTTGGTCCTCTTTACTAGGCTAAACTTCGTTGGCATTTCTAATTTGAATTTGAAGAACATCATTAACAATCTATCATC
Source organism: Taxus chinensis (assembly GCA_019776745.2). Taxonomy (NCBI): domain Eukaryota; kingdom Viridiplantae; phylum Streptophyta; class Pinopsida; order Cupressales; family Taxaceae; genus Taxus; species Taxus chinensis. The sequence goes on along the minus strand of CM034151.1, from coordinate 15,663,736 downwards.
AGTTGATTTGATCTCCATTCTGCTTGTCTATTGGCCTGCAATGCTCTTTGTTTCCAGTAAAAGTGCATGCCATGTGCTCCTCATGTATCTCTTCCATTCAAACGTGTGAGCATTTACCCCTAACTACTACTAGACTAAGAGTTGAATTTGCAGCTGTTTCCTCCCAATCTTAAATGATTTAGCAAACTAGCACTTCATGACTGTGGACCACACAGTTGTGATTTCAAGATTGTGAGCTATGCATCAAAACTGTGACTTTAGGATCGCAGGGTATGATTTCTGATTCATTTAATTTAATTAGGGGTACCAAACTCCATTCTGCTTGTCTATCAGCCTGCAATGCTCTTTGTTTCCAGGACAAGAGTATTTCATTTCTGCTGTAACTCTTCCCTCAACGCAGAAAAGCCTTCACCCATAACTCTAGAGCAGCATCTACAACGTGTTCCTCCAAATCTTAAATGATTTAGTAAACTAGCTCTTCATGACTGCGGGCCGCCTATCTGTGATTTTGAGACTGTGAACTATGACTTAAGGCACTTCAAGATTGTGGACCATGCAATAAAACTGCAACTTTAGGATTGCATGGTCTAATTTCCAATGCCGTGACTATTGGTGCTGCGACTTCACTCTATTGACTCTCAAAGAAAACGAAAATGGTACCAGAAAGGTATATGGCTAAATCTACTTTAGAGCACTCCAAATTTGAACAAAGATCCATATACATATGTACAAACTTCAAATGTATGAAATAACTAAATTAAACAATACAAGAATACTTATCTACAGACAGAAATTGCACATAAATGTGGAAAATAGGAATGCCTCCATCACCATCCTATGCAATGCACGTTTTGTGTACAGCCCAAGTGGGTCTGATGGTGAAGGCTTGCATACTCCATAGAGGATGTACAGGTTTGAATCCAGAGGATTGTACAGTACGCACTCCTTGTTGAACAATATATAAGATAAATGGATAAACAATCCCCTTTTGGTCTTCCCAAGGTGAGGCTCATACACCAAATTGATGTCTCCCTTGGAGGTGACTTAAAAAACTACCTTTACTTTTATCTACAAAGATCTCATAAATAGTCCAGGATAACAATGTAGTGATGTCTTAGGTTTGTAGGTGGTTACATCTGGTTTAGTGTTCGATGGGACATTCCTATAAACTAATCTCCTTTATCTTGAAAAGCGTAAGCCTGATCTGACGAATAATATTTTCTTTCCCTCAAATGAGCAATAAAAATTACCTTCACCTTGCTGCCAATATGAAAATTCGCAATTGTGCTAGTATTATTTACAGGATTGAGTATTCGTTGATTAAGATGATCATTAGTCATGTATTTACTAGTCCTAAGTACTTAGAAACGTCCCATTGGAAGAAAAAAATATACTAATGTCTCCAAATAATCAAAAGTAGGAATGGAACTTGAAAAATACTTTCAGTGTTAACATATTATGAACATGTAACCTAGTGCTATGCACTAAAGAAATGTAAACATGACAGGGGGATATACCTAAGATGTTTCAAACTCATATTACAATATCCATGTATAAGTGCAAATAGTCCTATTAGGGAAGCACCGCCCTCAAGGAAGCATGGAGTTGACCAAGACAAAAATGGGAATTCATGTCAGGAATCAAACGGTCTCATACATGTAGCAAGGCTTGGGCCAAAGGAGCCAACAACGTCATCATTCTACCATTGTGAAAGGGGCAATGCAAGATCTGATAATGATCATAGTGGAATGTCCAAGGCTGAGGGAGGCAAGACAAACAACCTTAAGAGGAAGTCATGAGCCTCCAACCAAGATCGATGAACCTCCATGGTAGAGAAGAAAATTAGTAATGCCAGCATGCATCCATGATCTCACTTATGGACAAGGTGAAGGAGAGGTAAAGCAACGCAGATCAACTCCACCTAAATTTAGCCTTAAGAAATGGTATTCTCTACTACTAGAAATATGCAAAGAGAAGTCCATCTCATTGATTTGTCCTCATTTGACTAAGAATCAATTGAATTGAACATGCACATCCCATCCCCAAACCCTGTAGTGGGTTGAAAGAAGGAAGTAACAATCATGAGTCTTGACAACTGTAGGAATACCCAGTAATTTGATGACAATAATATAGTAGAAAGGGAACAGATTCTCCAGAGGGAAGTGTATGCAAATAAAGAATGGCCTAATAGAATATCTTTTGTCTCTAGGTAATGGGTAATCTAGACTAGGTTAATGAGAGGGGCCATACTAAATATGCACACTTTAGGTTGTAAGATGTAAACTACATGGAACTAGGAAGGCGATAGTCCACACTCTATGAAAGATATAGGGTTCCAAATCCTAGATCTAGGATAGAGAAGTGGTGTCTAACTAGGTCTCAATAACAAGTCGATAATAACAAGGTAGTATTCAGATTGTAACAAGATTGAAATTTTTATGCTTGGGTTGTAAACATGGTTTGTAAGGATTGATAGGTTGTGAACGATTGTAAAGCTCAATGGGCAAAGTAAAGGTAGAGACTGATAAACAAAATAATGCAATAGATTAAGAATATCCTACTCTACTCTAATCTATGCATGACCAATTAAACAATCAAATAAATTTAAAATAACACAAAGAAAATGACAGGTTACCTAATTGTAGACATTATGCATGCATTGACTTCCCCCAGGGTTAGCAACACCTTATGAGAGAGTTGATGGGGGTGATCACAAATGAATAAGATAAGACCTAGATAAGCCACTTATTGAAGACTATGCAAAATGAAGAAAGAAGACAGAAGCACAAAACTGCACTATTCAAATACGACAGGCAGAGGTTTATTGATAATGAGAAGGTGGTTACAGTTTAGTTACACAGTTTCAACTGTATAACCGCCGAATAGGCTATATAAACATCATATTTTAACACCCCCTCTTAATGACTAACCTAGAAACTATACCAAGTTTATCCCGAAACTTGACAAACAAGAAAGCACCAAGAGGTTTAGTCATTACATCAGCAGACTGCTCCTGAGAAGGACAGAAATGAAGAGAGATTTCACCTGAGTCAACTAATTGACGAATATAGTGATGATGAATCTCAATATGTTTAGTGCGGGCATGATAGATAGGATTTTTGACCATCTTCAACACACCTTGATTATCACAAAAAAGTGAAAGAGGTGTAGCAGTGACCTGTGAAAACTGAAAATCAACCAAAATCTGACGAAGCCATACCGCTTCACAACCAGCACTAACAGCAGCCTTGTATTCTACTTCTGTAGAAGAGATAGCCACAGTGGGCTGAAGCTTACTCTGCCAAGAAATAACTCCTGAACCAAGAGAGAAGATATATCCAGTGGTAGATCTCCGAGTATCCACTGAACCTCCCCAATCAGAGTCTGTGTAGCCAATCAACGTGAAATCTGCAACTCTCTAATACTAGATGCCAAAGTCAAGAGTTCCTTTGACATACCTTAACACACGTTTTGCTGCTCCCCAGTGAATGAGTTTCGGTTTAGACAAAAACCGAGAAAGATAACTCACAGCAAAACACAAATCCGGTCGTGTAGTGGTGAGATAAATCAAACTACCTACCAACTGTCTATATAATGTTTCATCGACCGGTGGTGAATCATCATGAGCTGAAAGTTTCAGCCCGACCTCCATAGGTGTAGATGATGAATTACAATCATACATCTTAAATTTTTGCAAAAGATTCGTGGCATATTTAACCTGAGAAATGAAAATCAAGTGATCTTCTTGCCAGAATTCTACACCAAGACAATAATGAAGGAGGCCTAAATCAGTCATGTCAAAAGCAGTGCACAAATCTGATTTTACCTTATGAATCGCAGCATCTCCACTGCCTGTGATGGCAAGGTCATCAACATAAACAATAAGAATCACAATGTCATCATGTGTGCTTTTGACATAGAGATTCGGATCAGAATGACTTCGTTTGAAGCCCGAATCTCTGAGATGTGTATCGATCTTAATATACCAGGCTCGAGGAGCCTGCTTAAGCCCATACAAGGACTTAATCAACCTGCATACCAGATGCTCACGACCACATACCTGAAAACCCTCAGGTTGAGTCACATACACTTCTTCCTCCAAATCGCCATTCAAGAATGCACTTTTCACATCCATCTGATATATTTTCCAACCAAATTGAGCGGCAAAAGCAAGAAGTAACCGAAAAGTGACCATCTTTGCAGTAGGAGCAAAAGTCTCCTCATAATCTATCCCCTCCTGTTGCGAAAAACCTTTTGCAACAAGCCGAGCCTTGTACTTAACCAAAGTACCATCTGCTTTACACTTGATTTTGTACACCCATTTACAACCAATAGGGTGTTTGCCTGGAGGTAATGGCACCAACTTCCAGGTATCATTCTTAATCAAGGCATCATACTCGATTTGCATGGCAGTTTCCCATTCTGGTATGCCTCGTGCATCAGAGTATTTTTGTGGCTCGCGAATATGGAGAAGATCAGAAGCAAGAGCAAATTGAGCTTGCTCAGAGTAATCAATCCTCTTGCAAGGGCTCCGAGACCGGCCATCTAAGAGTGGAGACAAATCGTCTCGTGTCAGATCCTGAATAGTGGAATAATACCACTTGGGCCGTCGCTGAACTGAGGATTCGGAAGCTAGTGGAACTTCCGGAGGTGAAACCAATGCAAGTTGATTTCCAGGAGACAAAGACTGTACTGGAGTCTGTGGAGGAGTATGAGAATGACCAGACTCATCATCAGGCAAGGAAAGAGAACCAATCTCTGTGACCACCCCTCGCTGATCGTTGCTATGTTGCTGGTCTATTTGCTGATTACAGCCAAAGAAAGACTCTGTTTCTTTTACATCAACATCACGACTAATAATGATTCTATTAGTGGAAGTATCAATCAATCTATATGCTTTAGAATGATCACTATAACCAGCAAAGAAATATCTAGAACTTTTGGAATCTAGTTTACTCCTCTTATGATCAGGAACCAAAGTATAAGCAGCTGAACCAAAAATACGAAAATTTGATACCTCTGGTTTGATTTTGGACCATGCCTCCTCTGGTGTGATCTCCTGCAAGGCTTTACAAGGACTGCGATTGAGTATATAGACTGTTGTATTAACAGCTTCTCCCCAGTATATGTATGGCACTCCACGACTGTGCATCATACACCGGGCCATCTCCATGATAGTTCTATTCCGCCTCTCAACCACCCCATTCTGTTGGGGAGTATATGGTGCTGTCAACTGACGCTGAATCCCTTCTTTCTCACAAAAAACAGCGAACTGTTTAGAAGTGAATTCACCCCCATTATCGGATCTTAAAGTCTTTATCCGCCGGCTGGTCTGGTTCTCCACCAATGCTTTGAACTTGACAAAAGAAGCAAAGCAATCAGTCTTCTTTTTTAAGAGATAGACCCACATCCGCCGAGAGTGATCATCCACCAATAAGAGAAAATATCGTGCACCAAGGACTGTGGGAGTCTTCCACGATGGCTCACATAGATCTACATGAACAAGATCTAAGAGCCCCTTTGCACACCAAACACCTTCACAAGGAAAAGGTTTCGGCCTTTGTTTGCCTGCAAAACATCCAACACACATATCCTGCTTTTCCTGGATAGGAGGCAAACCAACAACCATATTTTCTTTATGAAGACGGGCCAAATACGGAAGATTGAGATGCCCATATCTTTCATGCCACAAAACACTGGTATTTTCTACCACAACTAAGGCATGCAAGTTGACCGTGGCAGGATCAACGAGTCTGTACAAACCTCCATGCCCAATTCCCAGGGCAACCACCTTATTATGTTTGACATCAGACACAATACATTGTTTACTAGAAAAGTTTACAGAGATATGAGGATTATCAGTTAATTGACTGATGGATAACAGGTTCTTATTCATGTTAGGCACATATCTAACACTTTTCACAAGTAATTTAGTGTTATTATTTAACATGATATGAACATCCCCAATCCCTTCCACAGCATGTGATCTTCCATCCCCTAAAGTAACTGAATCAGAAGAACATGAATTAGCATGAAAAGTAACATACCAATCTCATTGACACGTGAAGTGTCGTGATGCACCGGAATCAAAAAACCAGCACCGTGTAGGGCTATCACCATCCGAGCAAGATGCCATGAGGGCATACTCATCTTCTGACTCGTGTTGTTCAACTGTTGCCACATGTGCTTGCCCCTTCCGCTTCTTCAGGGCACTTAGTCGCTTCTGACAATCCTTCTTTACATGACCAAGTTTGTGACAATAGTAACACCGTACCGGAAATTTAGGAGAGGAAGGCGATGCATCAGCCTGTCGTTTCCACTTTCCTTTGGATTGTGCAGCAAATGCACTCTCAGATTGTCCAGAACTGGACTCTTGTACTTGTGTCTGTCTCCGTTCCTTATGCAACAGGTAGGAACACACCTTGTCAAACGTAAGAGTTTGACTCTCGCCCATTAAATGAAGAGCCTCCACGAACGAGTCATACGAGAAGGGCAAACTATTTAAAATGAGAGCCACCATATCATCATCATCAACCGGCTTGTTAATGGAAGCAAGCTGATCTCGGAGATCTTTCATCCGAAGTAGGTGCTCAAACAGCGATCCACCTTCTTGTAATTTTACGGAAAAAAGCATATTTTTGAGGTATAGAACCCGACTCTTCTCCGACGTCTGATATTTGTCCTTCAGACTGACCCACAATTTACTCACCTCAGTGGCATTCCGGACCTCAGGTATCAATTCATCCGATACCGACAATTTTAATAGCAAAAGAGCCTCCCGATGACGTTTGTCATAATCATCGAAATTTGTTGTAGGTCTACTCTCGACACCCGTGATTATTTTCTCAAAACCACGAAATTCCGCCAGTGTCAAGATCTTATGGCTCCACACATTAAAATTCGTGCCCGTTAATTTTTGTGTATCCGGCAAAATCAAATTTGTAATGTTTGACATTTTATTATTCCAAAGTAATGGAAAATAATAAAATAACCAATTTTCCAACAAATATATTTATTTTAATTCCTCCAGCAAATAGAATAAATACCTTTGTTGCTAGAAATAATATTATTCTGCCCAAACGTCCAAGATTGTTGTTGTTTGCTTTCCTTCCACAAATGTCCACGATTGTTGCAAAATGAATGTCTGCGGATTCGAAATCGTATTTTGTGACCCACGTTTCACAGGATCAATTTTTATTTTTACGATTCTGCACTCGTTTCTCACGATTTTCGTGCTGCCCGCGTGCCGCCTTCCTGTCCGCGCGTCTGTCTTTCTGTCCGCGCATCTGTCTTTCTGTCCGCGCGTCTATCTTTTTCTTCCCTGCGTCTGTCTTTTCCTTCCCCGCGTGCTGCGATTCTGTCCCGCGCGCCTCTGTCCCGCGCTGCCGCGTTCTGTTCTGTCCCGCCGCGTCTGTTCTGTCCCGCCGCGTTTTTGCTGGTGCGTGCGACCCGCGTTTCCTTCCAGCGCCTTCAGACTGCGTCGACCTCTCCTCTTGTCGACCTCTCACCGATGCCCAAGCTCTGATACCAATGTTAGACTATGCAAAATGAAAAAAGAAGACAGAAGCACAAAACTGCACTGTTCAAATACGACAGGAAGAGGTTTATTGATAATGAGAAGGTGGTTACAATTTAGTTACACAGTTTCAACTGTATAACCGCTGAATAGGCTATATAAACATCATATTTTAACAACCTAATTGTAGACATTATGCATGCATTGACTTCCCCCAGGGTTAGCAACACCTTATGAGAGAGTTGATGGGGGTGATCACAAATGAATAAGATAAGACCAAGATAAGCCACTTATTGAAGACTTCAATGACTCCAAAGGATGGACATACCATAGTAAGTGTAGCTCCTATGCTTAGGAATCCTAGGTACCCAAACGCTCTAAGTGTAGACTCCAAAGATAAGCAAAACCAACTTCAAGACCTTTTAAGGTTTTAAGGGCATATTGGCGAGCGCCAACAAACCAACTAAGTAATGGATGTGATGTGAATGAACACTAAAATGCTGAGTATATATAGTCAACTTGATCAAACATTACAATCTCTAATAGTCAACAGTATTGACCGTGGTCGATGTCATCGGCTATTAAAAACTGCAATCCAAACAGTATCAACCATGGTCGATACCATCATTTACGGGCAATGATTCAACAAGGGGGTCTTAAAGAAATTCTTGGATGAGGGAAGAAGACTCTAGAGTTGATGAAAGGTGACATGACAAATCTATGCATGATCTAAAAGTAGATATGGAGGCGAATGTAAGAGGATGGTAAGGTGATTTCATACAGAGACTATAAAAAGACAATTGTAGAGGTATAAAAGCAACTAAGGTATAATATCATTGGACTACACATCAAGGCCCTCTCATAAATACCCCCACTAACTAGCTAGATGCAACAATTTATGGTTACTCCACACACTTAGAAATATTCCAAACAATACCACTCTGTGGCAGCCAATGCGCCAATAGTGCCCGCGTAGAGCCAAAGTCGGTAGAGTGAAAAATTAGGTGTGTACATATGCCCCAGTCAAAGATTATCGCATGTCACAAACAGTGTACATGAGTTGGTCTTTGAAAAAAGAAAATGCAATACCAAAATCAAAATGACTGCGAAGTGCATGAGCAGTACGAAAGTGATAAAAGCATGAACTTCAATAAAGCATACCTACCTTTTTTACTTACCTTCCCACGAGTGTGTCTGCATAGTGAATCTCCAAAATGTAGAAAGAACTTAATATACAACTGAAAAGAAACAACACACTTTGCTTTAACACCCGAGCAGTGCAATGAATATGCCTATAGGAAGGTGTAGAAGAAGTTGGAGTGATGATGAAACATTGCATGAGGAAGAGGAGTGCAGCACAGGGAACAAAAGACATAATAGAATGTTGTTCAAGTATGGAGAAGAGGCTCGAGATGGAAAATGCAACAGCAAATGGAAGACATTCTATTTGCAACCACCAAGTGGATTTTGATCATAAGGAAGAGGTGCTCTTCTTCTAGTGACATTGACAAGGTAAGGGTAACTATCACAAGGTGTTTGTTGGTCACTACAATTTTGAATTTGAATAATGAAATGCAATGCTACATCCATGATGGGATGTTCTCCCCAATTCCATGTGTTGGGATGTGCATATCTTCTTTGGACAGCAATAGAGGCGCAGGGTTGAAAACATTCTTTTCATTTAAAATTGTATGTAAGAGGGTTCACTCTTTGAGATCAATTAAGGCCGATGTTCCAACATATTTGGTATTGATTGAGAAAAAAATCCGAGCAAAGTATGGCTGTTATGCTTACATACCAGAATTCATAAGTTATGATCCAAACCAAATTTTGAAGACATTAGCTTGGGGCAGCTTGGAAGCATCTTTTGGAGGCCAAGGTAGCCATTATGACAGTTGTACTTTTTTTCATTCGCTGTCCACAACAGCCTCAACTCCCTATCCATTTTTTTGATAGTCAGAGATGAGTATCCAGCCATGAAGGTGAAGGGTTTCCAATCTACTATCATCATTGATGTGTTTTCAGTTGTCATAAGAAGCATCCCAGCCACTATCCTTCTGACTTTGGGGAATAATAATGCATGTGTACAATTGTATTTGAGACAACACGGTTGGGGTTTTGGGATTCCATCACTTGAATGAAAATCATGAGGAGAATGCAAGCCATGGAAGAGAGCTAGTGTCCATACCTGCAAGGCATGAAGAAATGATATTGGGATCTCTTGTTTCTTTTAATGTGTTTGTTCTTTGTGTAGGCACAAGAATCAAGAAGGAAGAGCAGTTGAATTTGTTATCCACCCGAGCATATCGTGAAGAGTATGGGACTGCAGCTGAAGATGAAGATGCCATAATGGAGGATGGCAAGTTTGTGATTGCAAAAGGTTTCATTTTGCATAGAAATAGAGCCCCTCCAATACTTGGATTGGGAGTGAAACATAAAGGCTTTGAGAAAGGCACAACCCAACCTAGGACAGTGCGAAGAGGGCAGCCTAGTCCACCTTTTGAGCAGCCAAGAAGGCCACTACAGCAAGGTAACTCTAGGTGTTTGATTTTGGATCAGTTTTGCATGATGCTCAAGTTTGTCTTTCCTAGTTTACCATGGAGTGAAGAATGAAATCAAGAGTTGGGGAATGAGGTGTTATCTACCCCAAGTGAGAAAGGAAGTGTTTTTAAAAGTGCAAATTATAGTTTGTTGCTAGGGTTTCTAATATTTTTTTATTAGCTGAAGTAAAAATCATATAACTTTCAGTTTGGGTTTGTGCTATTTCCTTGTTTTTCAGTTTCACCACTAAAAAGGGGCATTACAGTTTGTAATGTGACCGGAAGAATAAGAGGATTTAGAATAAAGATTTATAGGATTCCTTGATTTTATGTTGCTTTTCTTTCTCACTTTTATGTTGTGGCTGAAATGAGGTATTGCTTACATGGGAAAATAGCAAATGGCAAATGTACGGACTGCATCTACAGCAAAGGACATATTGCAAAAGTTGTTGACCTTGAGACCGATGGTCCATATCTTGTCCACCATCATTATTCCGACAGTAAAAGACAAAAATGGATTCATTATTACTGTGGCTAGATTCATGTTTCAAGTTGTCATTCAAATATGGGACCTAAAATCGTATGGAGGTTTTTCCGATATGGCACTTGAACTTGTATAGATTTGACATTCCAATGACCTCAAATTTTATGGATGCATTTTTAACACTAGTACCATCTGTCTTGAATTTTGATAACAAGAATTTTTTGTCGACTTCTTTGGCTATTCAAGAACACAACAAGCTCTAGGATTCATCTTCGACCTCAAACAATTTTTTGTATCCAGCAAAGAAAAAAGCATCAACTTCTCATGGCATTTGCTAACAAATAGCGCCAAATTTGTCAGTGAAATGCTTGAGAATTTGTGCCTTTGATTATATATCTAACAAGGCCTCTCATGCATGGCATGAGGTGCGCACAACACAAGTGGATTTGAAAGAGATCCAACAACCCAGCCCTGGGGAAATGGTCAACCCATTTGAAAGCTTCCGACAACTTGAATCCCCTCTCTACCATCTCTCGAAGACCACGTAAACACATAATGCTCAATAAAATAGATTAACATGTAAACATATGTTTAAATAGGAGTTGTGACGATGTCTAGACATATGTACACTTAACAATTTAAAAATAATCTTCAAAGCCCAAAAGAAAAACAATTTTAATTTCATTTAATTTAAAATATTTCAAATTTTACAAAAAAGATACAAATTTCTAAAGCACAAAAGATGAAAACACAAACACATCAAATGAAAATAATTATATTGATAATTAATTAATGTATGTGTTGGCAAACCAATAATCATAAGCTAGAAAAGAGATAGCAATAATCTAGTCTTGAAAGTAGAAGGTTCACCAAAATGGAACGCTTCGAATCTCAAACATGACTAAGGGAAATCTGAGAAAGAATATAGCAATAATCCGGAGAGAGAACATCCTGAAAGTTATAGATGTAGACAAGACTAAGGTACAGATGGGATAAAGGAATGTCCTTAAATTCTAATATCACAATCCTAACGTGTCTAAAAAGAGATGGAGAAAAGGATGTAAAGAAGATGGGAAAGACTTAGAATTTAGCTTGTCCGAAGAGGGGAGATAATGTGAAATGGGGAAAAGATGGGCACCACCAAAACAAAAACAATTATTTACAACAATCAAGATACTCTAATTAGATTGGCAAGCCTAAGAGTTTTCGACTTCAAAGAGTGAAGGAACCCAAGTATGGAGGTTTCAACTTGGGCAACCTAGTGCAATTCAAAGATATCCCATGTCAACTATGAGATGCAGGAAGCGTAAAGGTTCCCACCTTCCCACGGCATTTCCCCATTCCTCATGACCTTGCTTAAGGAGCCATTGGCCTACTATGAGGATTGGGTATTGGCGTGAAAACGTAGGGGCACTAATAGTAGATTAGTAGCCTCCTACGCCAATTAGAAAAACCTACCACACCCCAAAGGACCTCGAGCTTTGTGATGAGACCAACTATGGAATTTGAGCTCCAAGTAGGATATAGGGCGTGCCAAATGATATTACGTCTTTTCTGTTTGTGCTCGACTTTTGTGAAAGTAATAATTGTTTTTTCTATTGCCTTTTATTTGATTTTTTTTATAATATGGATTTTGACTTTTTTGGATTTTTTTGTTCTTCCTCCATACAAATTCAAAAGGCTGATCAAACAGGTATGGAAGATGACTAACACTAGAGAGCTTACACCTAGCTATTATAAAGAAGAACCTATGAATCATGATGCTTAGATACTCCTAGACTTGCACCTTAAAAGAGATAGTTATCTCAAAACTAACCTCGATGTTCCCCATTGGGTTGCCCCAATCATAATGTATACAGGAATGATACAATGACGGACAAATTTGAAACATTCATCATAAGAAAGGGTAAAGAGTGGATGGAGACAAATACATTAAATGCAGAATTTGAGCTACAAGAAGCACAACTAACTCTAAGAGACAAAATGACATTCTCAACCATTGTTATTCCTTTTTAAGATGATGCCAAGCCACAGTTGGGAGCCCAAGGATAGGTAGGTAATCATAGTACATAGTTGTGAGGAAGGCCCGATTGATTCCCAAGGTCTTACAATGCAACTCACAAACTAATAGCTATGAGGCATAGTATAAGAGAAAATAACCTGGAGGTGTAAAGCAATATCTAGCAGGAAAAAACAAGGTAAAAACACTACGAAGCGTCAAAAAACCAAGAGGTAGGTAATATGCTATCAAAGTTATGAAACCTAGGTTGTAGGTTGTGAGGTGCTAGTCGGGAATTGAATCGACCTAACTAACAATTCTATAAATGAATAGGTTGGAAAATAAATCAAGCAAACTTATAGTCTTGAAAAAGAAGAGGCTGTAAGGTACTAGTTGGGAAATAAATCAACCGACCTACCAAACACAATATTAAATTATATTAGGTGTATCAGTTAATACTTAACGAACTATTAGTTATCTACTAACTAACGTTTGATCCGGATTGGGCTGCAACCCTATGGACAACACACTTACGATGGTGCTTAATGTGTTATAACAATCAGTTCACAATGAAAGCGTTGTAGAAACAACCTATTTTTATTGTAATTCAAATTGTATACAGATTGGCTAACTCCATAAGAGAGATATATGCCCGGAGATCTATCTCTTATTCCAAAATAAGCTACTTTATAGTTATACAATGGATAATATGAAAAACTAATAAAAATAAAATATGAAGAGTTCCAGATGGGAAGCGAAAGATCATCCTACATGGAGACCATTCGTATCTACCTTAGGGATGGATTCGAAAAGACATTACTGGAAGAATTCCAAAATATATCATATTTTTACTATTATTTTATTTAGTGCTACTTGTTGGGGTCATATCTCCTAGCTCATTGACCTAATTTGCCAACAAGAGGATGCATTGGAAAGAAGAGTGAAGCACGCTATTAGATTGCGGCTTCAATTGATTAATAAGCTGCCCAAAAGTGCCCAAAGCCCAACAATGCTCCAAAGACCCTGAAAAATGCAAAATACTAAAAGCTATTGATTATTGCTAAAAATAGATTTTCAAGACTTCCCAAAAATAGATTTGCAGAAATCCTTTTCCAGATCATTCATTCCTCGTTAAGTAACAATGGGCCCCATGGCTTCTAAAGTCTAGACCAAGTGTGGAAATGCCTTCTCAATCTAGCTCTTGGTGAATTGCTTCCCTTCGTGTGTCATTTGCCCTACTTTCACAACTCGGTAAAGTGTGATTTGTTGATGTTTCATGTCCTTGACCACCCTGTCAATGATTTGATCAAAGTTCAATGGTGTCACATACTCTAGGTTCAGCTTTGTACTCTACAACTGTTCACCAATGTTTGATGTATCCAATAGTGGTGGAAAGTATAGATGGGGTAACTCAATATTGAAAACCCAAAATGCATTCTCACCAACTTGTTTGGTGGTGTATGGCCCATATCACAAAGGTCTGCATTTCCTGTATGGACCCTTGACTCACTCTTTCTGCAAATGTCGATTGAATAAGGAAGGCGACACTGAAGATTCACACAGATGTCCCTTCCCTGACTAACCCAACCAACAACGCAAAGTCATGGGTGAGAACTTGAGAAGTTACCAAATTTAGCCTCTTTACTATTATTGCAGATATCAAATTCTTTTGACTCCCACTATCTAGGATAAATTGAAGAGACATACCATTTACCCACATCTGTGAGAGAAATAGTAGTTTTGTATCCTCTTTTGGTGGAGACATTGTTTGTCCAGTGGCAATAGTGGTATATGAATTTGCATCTTGAATTGGCTCCCCTTTTTGTGCACCCGGTTTCTTTGCGGAGGCTTCTCATGCATCTAGCTCCCATGACTCTGTTAACATAGTTTTGTTGATGGCTCAACAAGCTTTTGTGTCATGGTACCTACTCTTGTGCTTCTCACACCACATTCTTGTGTCTTTTCATGGCTTTTCTTTCCATGTTTGCTTCTTATCTTGTTTCTATGGTGGTGCATCCTTTCCTTGTTGCTTGGTGATGGCCTTACCTTTCTTCGAATATGAAGGATCTTTGTTTCCCCTACACTTAAACGTTTCTTCAATCTTGATTGCATATCAATAGGCTTCCCCGAGAGTATTGACATCTACAAACTCCATATCTTCCTGAATATAATATCGCACCCCGCTATAGTATTTGAGAATTCAATGCTTCTCTGTGTCCCATGTGCCCACTTTCGCTAATAGGGTGTGAAACTCATTAGCATAGTCTTGTATTGTCTGAACGCGATCGTGACGCAATTGGTGCAGTTTTTTCAACGGGTCCTCATAATTCTTCACTGGATAATATTCTTCTCTGATAGCCTCTACAAAACCACCCCAAGTTTATGGGGTTTCGCATTGACAATTAAAAAATCATTATCATCATCTTGCAGGTAGTATGATTCCCACCATTTTTTGACTTGCAGAGAAGCTTTCAAAAGTGCAAACATTATCTTTTCATTATCAAAGAAATTATTGACAGAGAAATATGATTCTAGTTAATCGAGCCATTTATCTAATTCATCGGCATCAATTTTTCCTTCAACTTGTGGAATGTCATAACTTACTTGTACCTTGACGGGTGATGGACATCCAATGGGTCTACTTGATGCAGATGCAGTTGTGGAGGTGGACCCAATTACTGGGACGACCCATGAGAGGACATCGGCAAATTGTGCCATCATCTCCCTCCTCTGCCTCTCAAGTGCTTCATCAAGTAGTTCTTTGATGGGATTTCCCATTTTCTCTTCTATTGCTTGAGGTTGCTTGAAACGACAAGGAAGGTAATCCAAAGGATCGCTTGTCTCAACTCCATGCTTCTAGTATTTTGAGCTCATGCATTCTGACATGCAAGGGTGGAACGAACTTTCTTTGAAACCACTAATCCAGATTGGGCTACAACCCAATGGACAACACACTAACGACAATGTTTAATGTGTTAAACAATCAATTCACAATGAAAGAGCTATAAAAACAAACTAATTTTATTACAATTCAAATTGTATAAAAATTGGTAAACTCCATAAGAAAGATGTATTCCTGGAGATCTATCTCTTTATTCAAAATAAGCTACTTTATAGCTATACAATGGAGAACATGAATAACTACTAAAAATAGAATATGAAGGGTACATAATGGGAGCCGAAAGGTCATCCTACATGGAGACCATTCCTATCCACCTCAGGGATGGATTTGAAAAGAAAAAATTGGAAGAAATCTGAAATCTATCCTATTATTACTATTATTTTATTTAGTGTTTACTTGTTGGGGTCATATCTCCTTGGTAGTTGACCCGATTTGCAAACCAGAGGATGCATTAGAAAAAAGAGTGAAGTGCATTAATAGACTGTGGCTCCAATTGGTTGATATGCAGCCCAAAAGTGCCCGAAGCCCAAAAATGCATTCAAGCCCCTAAAAAATGCAAAATACTAGAAGCTGTTGAAAATTGCTAAAAAAAAAAACAAAAAGACTTCCTGTGTAATGTTTCTTTTCAGGAATTTAATGAATTCTTCTAGAATTCTGATCAGCGAAGGAAATTTATGGAAATGACTGCAAATGTCTTCAATGAATACCTAGAAACCCTTAATAATATATATCAAATACTTTTAAATTGATTTCAACCAAATCAAATTGAATTTAGGCAAGGACGAACTGCTGGAACTAATTATCCTAAACTGGTAATCGCAGCATTACAGATTGAATCGATTTGGCCTTGAAAAATATATTTAAATGCTTACAAAGGGTGGATTAAACCTTCTTATATATAGGCAACCTGATTTGATGAAGAAATACGAAGTTATTTGCCCACAAACAATTAAATATCTCAGTTTATGCAAGTCGCACTTCTGAAAATGCACAATATAAATCAGATTTGTAGAAATAACTTATATATAATAATATTCAATGATTCTCAAATGTTTTAAGTCACAAGCAAAAGGTTTTTGTCCCTTGCAAGAGACCTCTAAAGAGGTTTTCGTCCCAATAGGCTGGCTGTGAGAGTATTCTCTCAAAATCAAATGACTACAAAGAAAGTCGATATCCCAAATGCAGCCCCTCAACCCCTATTTATGCTTCCCAAGAGTGGCGTCCCTTCCCAAGCATGACTGACCCCTTAAGAGCTTGTTTTATGCTTGGCCGACCCATTTGTTTAACTATCAAACTACTAAAAATTATACTTAAAATACTAAAATTTGTTTTGTAGACTTCTTCTTTCTTTCTTCTTAGGCCACGAAGAAGGAATGGCCAAAAGTCCTCTTTTTAGCCGTCACGTGGGAAAAAGGGACATTATAGTCCTCCCTCCCCAAGATTGCTTGCCCTCAAGCAATCGCAACTGTGGATGTTCCAAAATGGTTGCACTCTCCCATGTAGCCTCTTCGAGGGGTAGATCTTTCCAACGACCAGATATTCCTTGATACTTCGATTCCTTAGTCTTCTTTCACAAACATCTAGGATTTCTTCAGGTATTAGAATCAATTTTCCTTCTTCATCCAGTGGCGACAACTCAAGTGGAGTGATATATTGTCCCGGTGCCTTCTTAAGGCATGAAACATGAAATACATAATGGATCTTGCTATTCTCAAGAAGCTCCAACTCGTATGCAACCTTACCCACCTTACGGATGATTTTATATGGGCCATAGAACTGTGGCTTCAATTTCTCTGCTCCCTTCTGTTGGATGGAGGTCTGAGTGTAGGGTTACAGTCTTAAGAACACCATGTCACCCAATTCAAATGTTCTCTCAGCTCTGTGCTAATCCGCATATAACTTATGTTGATCTTGTGCACAGAGAATATTTTCCTTAAGCTCCTTGAGGATATCTTGGCTCTGCTGAACTAAGTCTTGTGCTTTTGGTACTCTACTATCAATCAAAACCAAATCATCAAAAGAAGATGCATCATACCCTTAAAGAGCTTTGAAGGGTGACATACCGATGGACATCTGGTGGGTGGTATTGTAACAAAACTCCACCATGTATAACCATCTGATCCAAGCTGACTGTTGCCCATCAATGCAATTCCTCAAGTACCCTTCTACCCACTTGTTTACTATTTCTGTCTGTCCATCAGTCTGGGAATGATAATTGGTACTATGAGCAAGCTGAGGACCTACCAAATGAAATAGCTCCTTCCAGAAAAGGCTTAAGAACCGGCTATCCCGATAACTATCTCCTTAGGCAGCCCATGTAATCTAAATACTTCCTTGAAGAAGACTTCAGCTACTATGGAGGCATTATATTTGGCTAGAAGAGGACAAAAATGTGCTTATTTCGTGAGTCTATCCACAACTACATACAAACAATTCTTGCCTTGTACCATAGGCAGCCCCGTAATGAATTCCATAGAGACACTTTCCCATTTTTGGGTGGGAATGGGAAGTGGCTGAAGTAAACCAGCTGGAAATGTATGCTCCGCCTTGTTTTGTTGACAAACTAAGCACTCACGGATGTATTTGAGCACTTCTCCTTTGAACCCTTTCAAGTAGAATCTCTCCCTTAAGCATTTGTATGTTTTAAAATATCCTGGATGACCCGCTGAAGGATCATCATGGGTAGCCCTCAGAATTTTTCCTTTCACCTTTGATTATGGCACTGGGAAGATTCTATATTTGTACAAAATCAGCCCATCCTTGACCTTATATCTCCCATCATCTACTGCTCCTTTGAAAACATTACTGGCAAACTTTTTCTTTGCATACTCAGCTGAAATCAAGGTCTTCCAATCTGTTGTTACTTTGGACAAAGAACATAAATGTGATTCATATGAAGTATCTTCTTCTACCATATAATTAATTTGGGGCACTGTAGAAGACAATACTTGTAATATAACCTTTCTACCATGGTCCATAAAGCTCATTTGCAATTTCTGGTAGTTGAGAGTTAATTCTCCCAACAAGCATAGCCTTTGCACCCCCAGAATAATATCAAATTCAGCCATATCAAATACAAAGAAATCAGCACATACCTCAAATGACCCCAAATTAATGTGAAGTCCAACACACCTCTTGGTGCATTTCATGGAATACCCATCTACAATCCTAACTGTGAACCCCTTGAAATATTCGACAAACAATTCCAAACTAGTGACTAGGCTTGTGTTAATGAAGTTATGGTGGCCCCACCATCGATCAGTACAGTCACCTTGTGCTCATTCAGAGTCCCCTCAATAATGAGAGAGTTGTAACTAGGTGCTCCCGTAATGGTTGCAAGAGTACTGGTTACTTCTTCCAGCTCCTCCCTTCTTGAAGCTACATCATCTTCACCGCAATCATCAGCAAAATCAGGAATAACTTCAATATAATGCATTTTACCTTTACCCAAACAGCAGTGTCTTGGAGTCCATGGGTCTTTCCATGAAAAGCACAGATTCTTCCTTCATAGCTCGCTCTTTGTTTCCCTTTCTAAACTGGTTTTGTGCAGATCCTGGGGCACATTAGGCATGGGTTTCTTTGGCTGATCCAAAGAGGTGCTCTTAGGCTGCTTAGGGGCTTGTTCCCTTCTCCCTCCCGGCTTGGGTAAACTGCTAATTGCTGCTGTTTTTGGAGCAGCTCCTTCTAAATTCAAAGCCTTCTTAATTGCTTCCTGTAAAGACAAAGGATCTAAGGCATGAACTAAACCTCTTAAGGGTTCCATTAGTCCTTCAATCGGATACATTTTCAATCATCACCGAAAGCCTCTGGAAATCGGCAACATAATCCTCAATTGTGCCTTCTTGTTTCAACTGAGCTAGTTCACAAAAGTGAACTTCTGGATCCACACAATCAAATATATCTATGAGTCTCTGGAAAAACTCATTATAGGTATGTATCTCACTGTGGCCTTGTGTCACCAATCCGTGGAACCACCATTCATGACCAATTCCTTCCAAGTGAAGAGTGGCAAATTTTATAGCCACTTCCTCCATCATGGGTTTTAAGGACAAATAGGTGTTTAGCTTTTGAATCCATGCTCGGGCAGTGCCTTTAGTAGTCCCACCAAAAGTGGATAAGGACAATTTTCCTAATGCACTTTGCACTTCACCGTGGGATGCAGTATGTCTAGGTTCAGGCCTAGAGTTTCTTCCTTCCAATCCCATAAATTGTGTGAAGGTCATGGCTCTTCTAATGTCTTCGGAAAATGACATATATTCGGCAAACTTTGCCGGAATGTCACTGCTACAATGAGGTTCAGCCTTTGGTATGTTTTCTTTTTGTATGAAATTTGGCATCCAACCCGATCCTTGGGCTGGGGTATAGGATTGTCGTGCATTGCTTCTTTCATTCGAGCTTCCTTCTCCATTTTGGATTCTCTGTTCCTCAAGATTTTGGAGAGAAAGAGCAAGTAGACCCAAAGTATCAATAAGCGTTTCTTGACCTGAAATCAGCTGGTCTATCTTTGCTTCTGTGGAATCCATGTGCCTTTCTTCTTCTAACTTTTCTTCGTTTTCCTTCTTCCTTCTCTGGTAAAAGATGTACTCCTTGTTTCCAGTTTCCATAATTATCAGGCCTTAAGAGGATAAAGCTCTGATACTACTGTAATGTTCTTTTTTAGGAATTTAATGTATTCTTCTAGAATTATGATCAGCGAAGGAAATTTATGGAAATGAGTGCAAATGTCTTCAATGAATATCTAGAAACCCTTACTAATAAATATCAAATACTTTTAGATTGATTTCAACCAAATCAAATTGAATTTAGGCAAGGACGAACTGCTGGAACTAATTATCCTAATCTGGTAATCGCAGCAGTACAGATTGAATCGATTTGGCCCTGAAAAATATATTAAAATGCTTTCAAAGGGTGGATTAAACCTTCTTATATATAGGCGACGTTATTTGCCCACAAACAATTAAATATCTCAGTTTATGCAAGTCCCACTTCTGAAAATGCACAGTATAAATCAGATTTGTAGAAATAACTTATATATAATAATATTCAATGAATCTCAAATGTTTTAAGTCACAAGCAAGAGGTTTTCGTCCCTTGCAAAAGACCTCTAAAGAGGTTTTCGTCCCAATAGGCTGGCTGTGAGAGTATTCTCTCGAAATCAAATGATCACAAAGCAAGTCGATATCCCAAATGCAGCCCCTCAACCCCTATTTATGCTTCCCAAGAGTGGCGTCCCTTCCCAAGCATGACCGACCCCTTAAGAGCTTGTTTTATTCATGCTTGGCCGACCCATTTGTTTAACTATTAAACTGCTAAAAATTATACTTAAAATACTGAAATTTGCTTTGTAGACTTTTTCTTTCTTTCTTCTTAGGCCACGAAGAAGGAATGGCCGGAAGTCCTCTTTTTAGCTGTCACATGGGAAAAAGGGGCATTACATCCTAAAAGGAGCTTTTCAGAAATCTTGTTCTAGATCATGTTTAGTTGTAACCTCTATTAGATTGTAACTACTTTTAGCATAATAAAATGACAGACACAAACTCCACAGTGTACATTTCAGTTTCTCTTCATTCTCTCTTTGGTCACGTCTTCTAACATTGATATTACTGCCATTAGTGCTCGGTTAGTACGCAGTTCAGCGGAGCCTGAAGAAGGTATGGACTATCGGAAAGAAGAAATTCGAACTCCAGGGAATCCGTTCTAGGTACAATCGATAAGAAAAAGGAGGTTAAGTTGTTTGAGGTTGTTTTGGCAGTCCCCATTGATGCACACAGATAAATGCAAGTTTGAAGGTTGTTAAGGCACTTTCTTGTTAGCAAAAGACCATAGAAAAGAATTTTAAGGAAAAAAACTGCCTAACTGAAATGAGACAGGAAAAGAATATTTATATTAAAGATAGTGGTTACATTTCAGTAATCGGTTATGGCTGGTGCAACTACATAACTGCTCTAAAATCAAACAGTACATTATATATTCAACACCCCCTCGTAACGACTAACCTGGAAACAACATCAAGTTTATCTCTAACCTTGACAAACAACAAAGGACCAAGAGGTTTAGTCATTACATCAGCAGGCTGGTCTGAAGGACAAAAATGAAGAGAGATATCATCACCTGAGTCAACCAACTGTCGAATATAGTGATGATGAATCTCAATATGTTTAGTGTAGGAATGATAAATAGGATTCTTCACCATCTTTAGAACACTTTGATTATCACAAAAGAGTGAAAGAGGTGTGGCAGTAGCTTGGAGAAATCGAAAATCAGTCAGAATTCAACGAAACCATACTGCTTCACAAACTGGCACTAACAACAGCCATATATTTTGCTTCAGTAGAAGAGATGGCAATGGTGAGTTGAAGCTTACTCTACCAAGAAACAACTCCCAAACCAAACAAGAAGATATATCCAATGGTGGATCGTTGAGTATCCACGGACCCTCCCCAATCAGAGTCGGTAAAACCAATCAATCTTAAGTCTGCATCTCTAATATAGAATGTTAAAGTCAAGAGTTCCTTTGACATATCTTAGAACTCGTTTTGTTACTCCCCAGTGAATGAGTTTTGGTTTAGACAAGAATCGGGAAAGATAGCTAACAGCAAAACATAGATCCGGTCGTGTAGTTGTGAGATAGATCAAGCTACCCACCAACTGTCTGTATAATGATTCATCGACCGATGGTGAATCATCATGAGCTGAGACTTTCAACCTGACCTCCATAGGTGTACGTACAAGAAGAATTACAATCATACATCTGAATTTTTGTATAGGTTCGTGGCATACTTGAGAAATGAAAATCAAGTACGAATGTTGCCAAAATTCTACACCAAGACAATAGTGAAGGAGGCGTAAATCAGTCATGTCAAAAGCAGCACATAAATCTGATTTTACCTTTATGAATAGCTACATCTCCACTGCATGTGATGGCAAGATCATCAACATAAACAACAAGAATCACAATGTCATCACCATCGCTTTTGACATAGAGATTCGGATCAAAATGACTCTGTGTGAATCCTAAATCTCTGAGATGTTTATCTATTTTCATATACCAGGCTCAAGGATCCTGCTTAAGTCCATACAAGGACTTAATCAATCTGCATACCTGCTTAAGGTTGTGTCATATACTCTTCTTCCTCCAAATCCCCATTCAAGAAAGCACTTTTGACATCCATCTAATATACTTTCCAACCAAATTGAGCTCTTAAGGAAAAAAGTAGCCGAAAAGTGACCATCTTTGTAGTAGGGGCAAAAGTCTCTTCATTATCTATCCCCTCCTGTTGCGAAAAACCTTTCACAACCAGCCAAGCCTCGTACTTATCTAAAGTACCATCTGCTTTAAACTTGATTTTATACACCCATTTACAACTAATAGGATGTTTCCCTGGAGGCAATGGTACCAACTTCCAGGTATTATTTTTTATCAAGGCATCATACTCTAGTTGTATGTCAGTTTCCCATCCCGGTATGCCTCATGCTTCAGATTACTTTTGTGGCTCATGAATATGAAGGAGATCATAAGCAAGAGCAAACTGAGCTTGCTCAGAATAATCAATCCGCTTACCGGTTCATCGAGACTAGCCATCTAAGAGATGAGACAATTCTTCCTCCCGTAGATTCTGAAAAGTGGAATAAAACCACTTAGGCCGCTGCTGAACTGAGAATATGGGATCCAGTTGTGATGCTACTAGAGGAGAAATCAACGCAAGTTGATTTCCTAGAGACTCAAAAGTCTCAGCGAGAGAGTGCACAGATTGTCCTGGAGTTTGTGGAGGAGTATGAGAAGGACCAAATTCATGATTGGGTAAGGAAAGAGAAACAAGCTCTGCTATTACCCCTTGTTGATCGCTGCCCTCTTGTTGGTCCCTTTGCTGATTACAGCCAAAGAAAGACTTTGTTTCTTTTACATCAACATCCCGACTAATAATGACTCTATTAGTGGAAGTATCAATCAATCTATAGGCTTTAGATTGATCACTATAACCAATAAAAAAATATCTAGAACATTTCGAATCTAACTTATGCCTCTTACTTACAGGAACCAAAGTATAAGCAGGTACACCAAAAACATGAAATGTTGATACCTCTTGTTTGATTTTGGACCAAGCCTCTTCCGATGTGACCTCTTGTAGGGCTTTGCAAAGATTCTGATTGAGAATATAAATTGTTATGTCAATAACTTCTCCCTAGTACTTGTATGGCACTCCTCGACTGTGCATCATGCACCTTGTCATCTCCATGATGGTTATGTTCCATCATTCTACCACCCCATTCTGTTGTGGGGAATAAGGGGCTGTCAACTGGTGTTGAATCCCTTCTTTACCGCAAAAATCTATGAACTGTTTAGAGGTGAACTCACCCCCTTTATCAGATTTCAAAGTCTTGATCTGCCGGCTGGTTTGGTTCTCCACCAAGGCCTTGAACTTAACAAAAGAAGCAAAGCAATCAAACTTCTTCAAAAAAATAGACCCACATTTTCCGGGAATGATCATCTACCAGCAAGAGAAAATAATGTGCACCAAGGACCGTGGGAGTCTTCAACGATGGCTCACACAAATCTGCATGCACAAGATCGAAGAGCCCCTTTGCACACCAAGCACCTTCAGTGGGAAAGGGCTTTTGCTTTTGTTTTCCTGCAAAACGGCCAACACACATATACTGTTTTTCTTAGATAGGAGGTAAACCATCAACCATGTTGCCTCTATGAAGACAGGCTCGATACTGAAGGTTGAGATGGCCATATCTTTCGTGCCACAAAACACTAGTATTGCCTTCCACAACTAAGACATGCAAGTTGACCATGGCACAATCAACAAGCCTATATAGACCATCATGCCTTATCCTCAGGACAACAACCTTATTTTGCTTATATCAAACAAAATACATTGTTTGCTAGAAAAATTTACTGAGATATGAGGATTATCAGTTAGTTGACTAATAGATAAAAAATTCTTATTCATGTTAGGCACATATCTAACATTTTTCACGAGCATTTTGGAGTTATTATTTAACACAATATGGACATCCCCAATCCCTTCTACAGCGTGTGATCTCCCATCCCCTAAAGTAACTGAATCAAAAGAACATAAATGAAAATTGACATACCAATCCCTCTGACATGTGAAGTGTCGTGATGCTTCAGAATCAAAAAACCAACACCGAGTAGGGTTGCCATTATCTGTGCAAGATGTCATGAGGGCATACTCATCTTCTGACTCGTGTTCAATTGTTGCCACATCTGCCTGCCCCTTCTACTTTTTCAAGGCATTGATTTGTTTTCGAAGGACCTTCACATGACCAAGTTTGTGATAATAGTAACACTTCACTTGAATTTTAGGAGAGGAAATAGATGTCTCAACCTGTCATTTTTTTAATTTTAACGACAACAATGTATTATTTAGGTATAAAACCCGTCCTTTCTCTGAAGTCTGATATTTTTCTCTCAAACTAGTCCACAACGTGCTTGCCACAGTGGCATTCCACACTTCCGATATCATATCATCAGAAACCTACAACTTGAGAAGTAATAGAGCCTCCTTATGACATCTATCATAATCAGCAAAGTTCGCAACAGGTCTGCCTTTGTTGCCTATGATTATTTTATCACAATCTCGAAATTCTACAAGTGTCAGAATTTTATGGCCCTATACATTGAAATTTGTGCCCATTAACTTTTGCGAGTCTGGCAGAAACAAGTTCGATATATTTGTCATTTATTACTTTCCGCAAAATTTCTTTGATTGGTCGGAACAGCCGACAAATTGGAGGAATAGAGCACATAATGGAGGAAAAGTGCACGACTTTCAATATTCCTCTCCCTCACGACTGTAGACTTCCCACGAATTGGAGGAATAGTGACTAGAACGGAGGAACAACCCATAACTTTTATATTCCTCTCCCTCACAACTGCAGACTTTGATCCACGATTTTGCCCATGATTTTTCTCTCATGACTGTAGACAACAATCTCGACTTTCCCTCGCGATGGTGGACAAACATTACCGGAATTGCGTCAACCTTACTATCGACCTCACACACACTTCTTTGCAAGTGCTTCCTTCAATAGCGACTTGACTAAGGCTCTAATATCAGTGTTAGCTAAAGACCACATAAAAGAATTTGAAGGAAAAAAACAGCCTTACTAAAATGAGACAAGCAGAATATATTTAAATTAAATATGGTGGTTACATTTCAATTATTGGTTATGGCAGGTAAAATTGCATAACTGCTCTAAAACCGAACAACATTTTTTTGGTAGAAAGCACGATGCAAATAAAGTGTTTTTCACAATCCAAAAATCGTGATTTCTATAACAAGGCCAACTTAACCAAAATCATGGCTGATATTTTGTAGCTGACAGACTTTCACACTCATGGCTGACAAGCAGTTTTGGTCATGGTTTTTGGTTGTTTCAAGTCTAGGGCAAGGGCAACTAGTTTGTGGAGACCCAAGATTATTGTTACCGTAAAGAGATTTGTTAAAGTACAACTCACGTGTTAGGGTAGCTGCAAGGGAAAACCAGATAAATTTGCATACTTCCATGTCAGTGAGGGAGGAAAGTCATTCAAATCCGATAGAAGAAAGAGTTAGAGTCTAAAAATGCAACAGGGAGGAAGAACTCATGAAAGCAGATTTAAAAATATAGACACATACATGGGTGAAACCATAATGACTAGATATTTCAATTTTTTAGGGCACAAAAATACTATGATGCCAAATCTATGAAACCTAGGTTGTGAGGTGTTAGTTGGGAAATAAATTGACCAAACTAACAATCCAAAAAAAGAATAAGTTGCGAGGTGCTAGTCAAAAAATGAATCCACTGAATTTACAACTCTGTAAATGAATAGGTTGTGAGGTTCTAGTTGGGAAATAAATCAAGTGAACTTTTAACACTGAAAATGTAAGGAAATTACTTAGATTTGAATATCAACAACAATAAAACACCAACGAACACCAAAGGATAAGGAAATGATCACAATATGCAAGTCGAATGTCTTAGCCACTTCAAAGGGGCAACTTCCAAACCATATAATAAGACTCGAGTGCTAAATATAATGATCATCTACTAGGTACTAACTCCTATATATAACCTACTATGTTATACAAAGCACCAAGGCCGACATACTAAGCATATGAAAGCATAAATAAATGTGATATGGCATGATAAGAGATTATGTCAGCCAAAAGTTGGCCATACGTATCTTGATATATGACCTAAGATTATGGACGGAGCATGCCCCTCCCCTTCAAAGCAACATTGTCCACAATGTTGGTAAGCTCTGGATGTTGTTTCCGGAATCCTTCATCCTCCCATGTTGCATCTTCAATGTCCAAATACTTCCACTTGATTAGATACGCCACAATGACCCATGTCCTCCACTTCTTAGTGTGTGTATGTAATATCCCCTTTTGGAAAATTATTCAAATCTACAAAATTAATTATCCAAATCAATCCTAGGAAGATTAGATCTTCTTAGTTTGACCTCAAATAACCCAATATCGGCAATAATACAACCTAAAGTGGGGTTGGAGTATGCCAATGTGGTGGGTTAAATGGAAAAACTAAATAGAATGCAACTAATTTCCAGATCTGATTTTTAACAGCAAATAATTAATTAAATAAATACCCAAACTGTTGCAATCTTCCAAAATTATTTCCCGTTTAACCATCCAAGCAAAAATTCTCAAACTTTGGATTTTGGGTCAAAAAAATATGAAGAACAATGTCCCAAAATCAGTTTTTGCACAGCCAATAAAAAACCCTAATTTTGCCCTAAAAATTAGGTCGTCCAGCACATTTAGGGCATCCAATTAACTCCAAAATTTATAAAATCACTTTCTCCTTATTTCTCCTAATTTCTACAGCCAAATCCAATATTAAACTGACCCCAAACTGCAGATTTGAAATTAATATTAATTGTTACCAACCAAATAGCTGGCAGACAGCTGAAATCTTCTAAAATTCATAACTCCTTCAATACTTAGTATTTTTCCATGAAACAAGATGCAAAATGAACTAGAAATTTAGGGTTTTCCACTACATCAAGAATCTGAATTTTCTGAGTATTAAAACCTTGTCAAAACAGCCCCAGAAAACTAATTTCAAGTCGCATAGGGTTAGATAAAATTATATAAAATATTTCCATTTCTTTCTAACCATGCAACACACCCAAAATATTCACCCTTGCACTGAAATAATTAATAACACAGCAGATTTTACATCGAACTCATATGGCATCAAAATATAATGAAACAAGCTCCAATCCAAGTCGATTTGGTAAAATAAATTGCAGCAGCAATAACAATCACAAAAGCACTTCAAACCCTTCACATATAATGCAGATTTACTCTCAAATAAATGCACCAACACTCTAAACCAAGTCGTCAATGCTTAGAATGAAGGAACAATGCATAAATTCATCAACAATGATTGCAAGAAGGCTTCAAAGCTAAGGCATACATCCCATTTCTCCAAGCATGGAGTAATTTCAAAAGTTCAATCAACGTAACCCATAAAGGAAATGCAACCTCCTTTTATAAAACTAAGGGGTGCAATGTCCAATGACCGACCTTTTCCCTTTTGGAGGGAAAACATAAACTCTCATTAAAATATTTAATACTAAGACCATGTGTACTTTATTTATTTTTTAATTAAATAAATAAAAGTAACTAACCTATGTGCACATTAAACTAACTAAAGAGGCTCCAACTTGTAGCACAAGGCATGCCAAGGCGTTACAATGCAAATGAAAAATAGATATTAATAATGTCCCCGAAAAGGGGACATTACAGTGTATACAAGATTCCTTCAAGCTCCAAAATTATGCGTCCCTCCTCATCTAGCTCAAGTAACACTGACTAGAAAGACACCTTCTACCCAATGACCTTCTTCAAGCAAGAAACATGGAAAATTGGATGTATTTTAGTTGGTTGAAGAAGCTCCAATTCATATGCCACACTATTAATTTTTTGCAAAACTTGACGAGGCACGTAGTATTTAGGTGAAAGTTTGTTATCCTTATTTTGTTGTTTCAAAGATAGTTTTGTTTATATGGCTACAATCGCACAAACACAAAGTCTCCAACTTCAAACCTTCCCTTCTTACTTCAAACCTTCAAACCTTCCAGATACATGGGCTGAACTTACCCAATCAAAGGCTGCCATAAGGAATCTCTCAATCTGAAAATTATCTTTAATGCTCAAAATGCCTTCCCTTCTTACTTCACTAGGCATGCAAATATTACAAGACAAGGATATCTTTTCAACCAACAAAGAACTTTTACCTTGCTTCTAAACCGGTGGCTCTTCTTTCTCTTGGATGAAATTTGATTTTACCTTGCATTCATTCTCAACCTAAGTAGCATTAGTAAGAACTAAATAATGACCGTTGGTTACCTCTTGGCTGTCCTCATTTTGCTTGTCCATGCAATCTTGCAAATCAGATTTTTCTTCCTTCTTGGACTTATCTCCCATGATTATTTTATCAACTTGCATGCAATCATACAAAGGCAAGAAAACCTCTTCAAAAAATAGCCCTTTACCTTGCTCATTTGCATCTAGGGGCTCTTCTTCCTTCTCTTCCTTTTGAACTAAGTCTGATTTTTCTATGCAAATGCCAACTCTCATGCAAGTATTAAATACCAAATTTTTATCATTAGACACCAAAGAACTCATACCTTGGAAAATCATAGTCTTCACTTTGTTCGAACATTGCTCTAGCACACCTTGGGCTAGTGTATGAGCAACACATGATGCCTCTTGACCCAATCCTTCCTCCAACATAGATAGTGTGTTGGGGGACTCTCATATTCATTTATATCAAAGACATAATGACTTGCACGGAAATCATGATCTCTTGAGCATGATCATTACATATAACATCAAAGAACACCTCAAACATGTGAGAAATAAGATCTTACTTTTGCCATAGCGTTCAAAATGCTAACCCTCTTACCAAAACAAGGGCTTGTGAGGTCCCAAAGACCTTGGAAACTTCCCACCATGACCTCAAAGATGTCTTCCATGATAACATCAAAATATGGCAATTTTGGGACTGTAATTCGTATAACCTCACTAATGCAAAAGATAACTATAATTCTTACCTCCCCATTTTCATGATCCAACAACTCGTGCCTTGCCAACTGCATAAACAAGGAGTCCCTTGCAAGAAACATGGATCCATAGTCATCTTGTTCTATTGTTGCCAAGTAATTTGTTGTTTCTTCTAGAATTTTGCGCAGCTCATCCATTGATGGAGATAGGTGCTTGAGTGCTTTACCAAGTTTTTGGAATCTTGCCTTCATGTTACCTGCACTAGATAAATCCATGATCCACAAGCAATGTCAAACCTCACAGGTGCAGAAGAACATGCTCTGATACCACTGTAATGTCCCCTTTTAGGACAAGTTATGAATTAACACAAATATGATCACACATAGCTGAAAACAGTTAATATTCAAACCCTGAACTGCTAAAATTTTCAAAAAATAATTCTCGTTTAACCGTTTAAGAAAAAAACTTCAAACTTTGGATCTTGAGCCACAAAAATATGGAGAACAATGTCCCAAAACCAGTTTTTGCATAGCTAATATGAAACCCTAATTTTTCCCTAAAAAGTAGGTCGCCCAGCACATTTAGGGCACCAAATTTACTCCAAAAATTATGAAATTGCTTTCTCCTTATCTCTCTTAATTTCTACAACCAAAACCAATATTAATCCGACCCCAAAACTGTAGATCTGAAATAAATATTAATCTATAACCAGAAAGCTTGCAGACAGCTAAAATCTTTTAAAATTCATAACTCCTTCAATACTTAGAGTTTTTCCGTGAAACAAGATGCAAAATAAACTAGAAATTTAAGTTTTTCATTGCATTAAGGATCTGAATTTTCTGAGCATTAAAACCTAGCCAAAACAGCCCCATAAAATTGATTTCTAGTTGCTAGGGTTAGATAAAATTATATAAAATAATTCCAGCTCTTTCCTAGCCTCCAAATACACCAAAATATTAGCCCCTTGCTCTGAAATAATCAACACATGGCAGATTGTAGATCTAGCATTTATGGCATCAAAACATGATCAAATCATCACCAACCCAAGTCGTTATGGTAAGAATATTTGCAACAATAATATAAGAAATTAAAGGAGCAATATAAAATGTTTTTTACACTCTAAACTTGGCGCCAAAACTGAAATAACTCAAGCAATAATGGCAGATCTAAAATTCACTTGAGAGTCTTCAACAATAGATTCAAATGAGAGAGAGCACAATGCAAGAACTAGGGCATACATCCCAATACTCAAAGCATGGAATGAAATCAAATGATCAATCAACATCCCCTCTAAGGAAATGCAACCTCCCTTTTATAGAACTAAGGGGTGGAATATCCAATAAAGACCGACCTTTCCCTTTTGGAGGGAAAACATAAACTCTCATTAAAATATTTAATACTAAGGCCATGTGCACTTTATTTATTTTTTAATTAAATAAATAAAAGTAACTAACTTATGTGCACATTAAACTAACTAAAGAGACTCCCACTTGTAGCGCTAGGCATGCCAAGGGGTTACAATGCAAATTAAAAATAAATATTAATAATGTCCCGAAAAGGGGGACATTACATACCACAATGCATCCCCTTTCCATAAATTGTTTTCTAAAACGCTTGGATCTTGTTGAATATTTTGAATGAGATTGTCTCTCTACATCATTTTGCCATTTTGATCTTGCCTAATCGACCCATCTACATGTAATATGGACGTGGCATATAACAATGTTTTTGTGGACTCGTCTCTCCTTGATAGTGCATCAACTACCATATTTTTTTCTTTCCTTTCTTGTAAATGATCTCAAAGTCATAAACCAACATCTTTGGACCCATTTCTGTTGTTTTTCAGATGGTAGTCGTTGCTCCAAGAAGTATTTCAAACTTTCATGATCTATCTTCACCTTGAAGTGATGAACCATGAGATATGGTCTCCACTGTTTGACTGCATGAAAAATAGCCATCATTTTCTTCTCATAAGTTGGTTTTGATAGGTTCTTACCTTTGAGTTGACAACTCTCAAATGCGATGGGGCGACCCTCTTGTATGAGTATTGCACCTATAACACACCCTAAAGCATCACATTCAACAATGAAGATTTTGGAGAAATCTAGGGTAGCCAAAACTAGAGTGGTACACATGGCCTTCTTCAATGTCTCAAATGCTTGGGTAGCTTCCTCATTCCAAGGAAAGGAATCTTTCTTCACTAAAGTTATGAGTGGTGTTGCAATTCTACCATAATTATTCATAAACCTATGATAGTAAACTATAAATCCTAAGATGCCCCTGAGATTTTTAAGGGTTTTAGGTATTTTCCAATCCACCATGGCCTGGATCTTGTGAGGATCCATTTTTACACCTTCATGAGAAATGATAAGACTCAAGTATTCTACCTCCATGACTCCAAAAGCACACTTGGAGGGCTTGGCATAAAAGTGTTGGTGTTCAAGAGTTTCTAGAATCTTATTGACGCGATGTAAGTGTACCTTCCATGTCTTGTTGTAGACTAAGATATCATCAAAAAATACGAGGACAAACTTTCACAGAAATGACCGAAAGATTGAATTCATCAAACTTTGGAATGTAGAAGGTGCATTTGTAAGGCCAAAAGGCATTACCAAAAATTCATAGTGGCCCTAGTGTGTCTTAAATGTTGTTTTATGAATATCTTCATCACAAATTCTGATTTGATGATATCTCAATCAAAGATCTAATTTTTTTAAATAAAATGCACCATGTAATTCATCTAGCAAATCCTCAATGACAAAAAGACGAAACGTATCTTTTACTGTGTATTTGTTGAGTTCCCTATAGTTTGAAGACATGCGTCAACCTTCATCCTTCTTTCGTACCATCACCACTGGAAAAGAGTAAGCACTCTAACTATGTTGAATAATACCCACTTCCAGCATCTCATGTACCATCTTTTTCCAGTCGGTCTCGGATGTTAGGAGAGATGGATCTACCATTCCTTGATGGGCTTCCCTCTTTTCTTCTCCTTGGTCGTCTTTCCCCCTTTCTTCCTCTCACTTGTATTTCTACCCCCATTCTGGGAGCGTGTGATTTCTCCTTCTGGTTGGCCACCTCTTCTGGCTTTTGTACTTGTCTTTCTCAGGAACTCTTTGGTTTTCCCGCTTTGTATCAGTGCTCGTTGTTGTCTGCAGTCCCTTTGACCTACTTTTGTGGTCATTTGTTGGACATTAATATATTTATCTTATCTTCTGTAGATAAGGGTACCAATAAAGTCGAATATTGCGTGGTTGGCTTCATGGTACTAGCTGAATAGCATGATCGTGATCTCATTTAGGAGGTAACCCTTGTTAGATTTAGGATAATTAATGAGTTAAAACAATTAATCAAATATGTTAGATTTAGGTGTACAAGAAAATAAATGAAATAACTTCACAAAATGTAAATGAGTAAAAATAAATGCACAACACCAGATTTATGGAGGGAAAATATTGCAGTAAAAAAACCCACAAAATAAGCACTCTCCTTTATTGGAAATTTACAACTTTTACCCAACACTTTCACTTGCCTCCTTGGCTCCTATAAACTACTTTAAGTATTTACACTTTAGGAAAATTCAAATAATTTTTCCCAATACAATCCTTGCAAAAGTTATACCCCCCTTTTTATAGGGTGAGTAAAAATCAGTCGCACCCGAGTGCACCATTTCATATCTCACTTTAATTTAATCAATTTAATTACAACCTCCACATTAAGTGGAGAGGAGAACCCGACAACCTATTTTAAACAGGTTAATATAATGTTTATAATAATAAAATATTTTAAGGGGTGTAAATTGGTGGCCCACCTAATGGTGTTCCCACTTAATATTAACACTCTAACACTCCCCCTTAATG
Organism: Taxus chinensis; assembly: GCA_019776745.2. Taxonomy (NCBI): domain Eukaryota; kingdom Viridiplantae; phylum Streptophyta; class Pinopsida; order Cupressales; family Taxaceae; genus Taxus; species Taxus chinensis. The sequence continues at coordinate 15,630,384 of CM034151.1, read as the reverse complement.
TTAAGTGGAGAAACATGCCAAATTACCTTTTTATACAAAAGGATTTACATCCATGAATCATCAACCACGATTTAGGCTAGAATGTAAACAAGGGAAATCATACAAATATTCCCAAAAAAAATTATGATAAGTGTTTTACATATGAAGACTTACATAAAATTATGGAGCATTTTATAAAACAAGGATCTCTCATAACTAATACTTCACTGGGAATTGCAAGTGAACTCACATGTTGTGATCATTTACTTAAGACTCATGTAAAGTGATCTGTTACAAAATGGAGGAACTATAGGAAGTTTACAAAAAAGGTCTTTAAGAGGTGGCATTGTCATGCACTCTCCCCCTCAATGAAAACTCTGAGAGGCCTAACAGGACACGAAACTTGCAAAACTTCACAACACAATGTGGTTTCGTGAAAATGTCAACAACTTGATCTTCGGTAGGACAAAACTGTAGATTAATATCGTCATTTAGGACTATCTCGAATGAAATGCATATGAATCTTTGTATGCTTTGTTCTTTGATGTTGAACTGGATTGTTCGCAAGAACAATGCAGCTTTGGTTGTCACATAGAAAAAGAGTATTTCCTTTGACGCTCATATGGAGCCCATCCAACAATCTTTTTAGCCACATGGCTTCTATTGTTGCTAGCATAGCATTTTTATACTCAGCTTTAGTAGAAGAGATAGAAATTGTCGATTACTTCTTGTTATTCCACGTAATTGCAATTGTACCAAACTTGGAAACATATCCAGTGGGAGATTTTCTACCTATAATATCACCAGCATGATCAAAATCACAATAACCAAATAATTTTGCATCATTACAAGAAAAATAATATAAACCATAACTCATTGTTCTTTTAATAAATTTTAAAATCTTTTTAACCATTTTCCAATGATTCTCATAAGGATCTTGCATAAATCTAGAAACAACACCTACTACATATGAAATATCAGGCCTAGTAATAGTCAAATAAATCAAACTACCAACTAGTTATCTATACAAAGTAGGGTTAGCTTTCGCACATGCAGGTTTAGGATCTAATTTAACACCAACTTCAATGGGAATGGCAACAGGTTTACAATCAATCATGTTAAATCTTTTAAGAAAATTATTAGCATATTGTGATTGAGATGCAACGATCGAGTTCTGATCTTGAAAAATAACCATCCCTAAAAAATGATTTAATAGACCTAGATCAGACATTTCAAAACATTGTTTTAATTTAGCTTTAATTTTCAAAATTAAACTATGATCATTGTTAGTAATTAACAGATCATCCACATAAAACAATAAAAATAATTTTATCATTTTCAGTTTTCACAAATAAATCATTATCAGAGCAACAGTTATTGAAACCAAGATCCTGAAAGAAGCCATTTATCTCATTACATACCAAGCTCTAGGAGCTTGTTTAAGACCATACAAAGATTTTTTAAGTCTACAGACATACAGTTCTTTTCCAAGTTCTACAAAACCTTTAGGTTGTTGCATATATATTTCTTCTTTCAGATCACCATTTAGAAAAGTATTTTTCACATCCATTTGGTGAATCTCCCAACCATATTGAGTAGCTAATGCTAGGATAATTCTAACAGTGCTCATTTTGGCTACAGGAGCAAAGGTTTCAACATAATCAATACTGGATTTTTACAGTAAACCCACAAGCTACTAATCGTGCCTTAAATTTATTGATGGCTCTTACAAAGTTAAACTTAATTTTATACAACCACCTAGATCCTACAATGTTTCTTTTTTAAGGAGGGACTAATTCCCGAGTGTTATTTTTTATAAGAGCATTGTATTCACCTTTCATAGCTTCTTGCTATCTTTCGTCTTGACTGGCTTCTTCGAAAGATTGTGGTTCAACCTTATACAGGGTCATCAAGGCATGATAAGTATGTTGACTACAAGTCATCTTTCTAAGACTATCAAGATGTGAGTCCTTGATCAGGTTATGAGCCCATTTAGGTCTTTTAGTTTGTAACACATTTTGTGATGGCTCCCCCTCAACCTCTACATCCATACTATTCGTAGATGGTCCCCTTTTCATAAGACTTCTAGGAAATTGGTCTTTTACCATCCTTCTCCATGGAGAAACATAAAGAGGTTCAGAAGACCCTTGCTTTTAAAATGGTTTTTCTAATACATGGACATTCCTATTTTTTTGTCATGTTCTATAATGTCATCTTGCCTAATGTTTTGGCGCCAAAGGAAGGATTTAGTTCACTTCTCTCTAACCAACGAAGATACAAGAGTCAGATGGACTTGGCAAAAAGTTTCTTTCATGGAATGCTCTTAGGAAGTCATCCACTTGCGGACGAAAACCCTTGTGAATATTCTTGATGGACGAGAACCCTTCAAGTTTTTGCTTTTGAAGGACGATACCTTCAAGAGGTGTAATTTGAACAAGACTTTTGTAGGAAGATCTGTTTAGGTAGACTATAGTGGATTATTTTTCTAGGATAGAAACCTACTTGGAGTACATTTTGAAGCGTGTATCAAAGAATCCTATAATTTTTAAGATAGACCTATTAATCCTATTTGCTATATTTCATTAAAGGTCGGAATTTTGAATGGTTAACATAGCACTGTTTCCGCAGACTTCTATACAAAATATTATAAAATTTGTAAGCTAACGTATTCATGTGTCTTTCATTTTAAGTGTGTTAATTTTCATATTATAGGTTGAACTAAGGCTTCTAAAAATCTTAAATTTATACAAGATATTGGCTTTTTCTTAAGATGTTTGACCGGGTCATTCATGGTAAAAAAGGCATCATTAAAAGCTAACAGCAAAGTCAAGGTTTTTTATCTATTTAATACTGCAATTTTCAAATTCAGAGTTGCATCAAGAACCATTGTGATAAAGAAGGGGTGCCCCCTATCCCTAACTACTGTCTATAGATGGATTTTTATTAAGAGCATGAGTCTTTTCTCCTTCATGAGCAACAGGAAGGATGGGTGATGAAGCTTCAAAAAATGGTTTTTGATATCCATTTATATTTTCTCATTGCGGATGATGTGGTTCTCATATAGTTCAACCTATCTAAGAGCTTTTTACAGATATTAAAAAAAAAAATCGATTTGCACATGTAAATTAAGCCTTGTATTTTAATGTGAGATCAAAAATCGAAGAGAAATTTTGATGATTAACCTTGGGAAAATAAAGGTTATGGTTTAAAATGGTGAATTGAAGACTCGCAAGTCCATTTTTTTTTGGAGATTATTTGAATGGGAATATTTAAAATAAATCGTTTATTAGGCATGGGTCAATTCATATGGGCCCCATTTGATTTAAAATCTCTAAGCATTCAATATTTGTTTTGAGTGTAGGCTTCAAGCATCGAGTCTAAAAATAAGGGCCTTATAGGGTATGAAGCTTAAACTTGAGAAGATACCGTTGGAGTGCATCACTAAGATAAAAAGAAGATCTCATTCAACTCCTTTTAATGTCGGTGGAAACTTATCCCTTCATCTTAAAGACCCATGGCCACGTATAATCCTCTAAAGGGTTTATTGCTTGGGGACCACTATTGTGAAGTGATTGGGCTTCCATTTGAACTTAAGGGTGAAAGTTATTTGCATCATTTTCCGCTTCTATTAGGCGTATCGGTAAGTCCCAACCATTTTTGGCAGAAAGTGCAAAGCTCGTTAATGAGAGCTTTTGAGGGATTTATGTGAGGGTTTCAATCTGATTTTTACAGCTGAGTATTGCACATCTAAATTGACTTGTGGAGGGAGATTTATGGTGTTTTCTTGGTGATAATTTTGCAAGTAGAAAATATGATATGTTCTTGCTAATTCCCCTATTGGCAAATCGCATTGGTTTCATGGTATTTTGAGTTGTCTAAACTTGTTGGGGAAATTTATGATAAATAAACCTGGGTTAGGTGTTTTTCTATCATACTTTGGAAGGGTTTGAGCGTGTTTTGCCTAAAATCAGTTAGAAACCTATTAATTGCATCAGAAACTATTTATAGAGCTTTATTCAGTGAAGAAAAAATGGGAAATTATTTTGGGGGGTTTACGTAACCCAAGCAACTTGCTATTGTTACGTTGAGGCATTTTTAAGCTGAGGGTCTAATTGATCAGAAATTTCAGATTGATACCTCTTTGGAAATGGATAATTTTCATCATTCCCCTTGCGAGTTATTTCATTCGAATCGGATAAAGATTGTGGGAGTTATTAATTTTCAAAGTTTACAGTAATTTTCAACAATTTTATTTATTTTTCTACTTCTGCAAAGTTTATTGGTTAAAGGAGTGTAAATTCCAACTAGATAATCCATCTGAACCCTTACCTTGGCTCACTCCAACCCTATTTGGGTTGTATTGAAGCCGACACTGTTAATTGAGGTTAACTAGTAATTTCTTTCTAAGTTTGTTTTTCTTGATCAAGTAGATGTTTGGCTTAATATCCCAAAATGAGATCATTAGTCACAACCCTTTAGTGAGACTCTTCGTAACCAATGAAGATACAAGAGCAACCCAGGAAGGATCAATTTTCTTTCATTTAACTTTAGGAATGAAGATAGAAGCACGACTACCGAATATTCTTAAGTGTGAGATATCAAGCTTTTGGTTTTTCCATACTTCAAGAGGTGTAGTTTGATACAAGGCTTTAGTAGGAACCCTATTTAGAATGTAGACTGTATTCATCAATTCTGCCCATAGAAATTTAGGCACATTTAACGCGTGAATCATAGTCCTAGCCATTTCTATGATAGTCTTATTTTTCCTTTCTACTATGTCATTTTGTTGTGGAGAATAGGGAGTGGTTAACTTGCGTTGAATCCCGCACAGCACACAGAATTCATCAAACTTTTTACTAACGTAGTCACCTCCATTATCAATTCTAATCCTTCTAATTTTTATATTAGAAGTATTCTCAACTAAGGCTTTAAACTCTTGAAATTTATACAAGACATCACATTTCTTCTGAATATAGTATGACCAAGTCATCCTAGAGAAATCATCAATAAAACTTACAGTCATACAAGGCTCCATTAAGAGAGGGTACTTTGAGTGGACCTCTTACATCATTGTTAATTCCAACATGTGAGATGAATTAGGATAGTGATGTTTGTGAAATGGTTCAACATGTTGCTTACCATGTAAACAACTTTCACAAGTTTCATGATCAAATTTCATCTTAGGAAGACCTACAACTAGGTTTAGACGAGACATTTCATATATTCTCCTAAAATTTACATGTCCTAGTCTTTCATGCCAAAGTTGAAGATCATTTTTAGAAGAAGACGGAAAATATACTTCAGAAATAAATCCATCAAAGATGTATAAGCTATTTTTTTGAATACCAAAAGCAATAACATCACTAAATTTATTTTTCACATGCCATTTATTTTACAATAAAAAAACTTTACAATTTTCTTTAGTTAACAGTGAGCAAGATAAAAGGTTTTTTTCAATTTAGGGATGAACAAAACATTTTTAATTATTCCGATATCAAGTTTTGCATTCCCACAACTGTCAGATTGAATGATAGAATTGTCTCCTAGATATATGTTTTCCCGATATTCTACAACATCTGTAAGGATGTCAGGTATGCAGGTCATGTGCCTGGAGGCACCATTGTCTAGGATCCATTCGTTATCATTCGACGCTGAAAGTGCAGTGTAAAGAGCTATTGTTTTGCCAACATTATTTGCTTGGTTTTGATCTGGATTCTGGTTTTGAGTCTTCTTTTGATTGTTAAATTTCTTGTTTTTAGCATTTTTGACAAACTTGTTTTTTTTTTCACACAACAATCTGATTCCTTAGGACCAAATTTACCACATTTATTACATGTTCCATTAAACTTCACTTTAAAATTTTGACTATTCCTGTTAGAGTTAATGTTACTTTTGATTTGAAGTTTGGTTTTTGGTTTGAATTGTTGTTTTGATTTTCAAATGTTTTTTGATTCTGTGAGAATAATGCCTGAGAGGCATTCTCTTTTGAATCGAAATTGGCCATTACTCGTTTTCCCTAAATTAGGAGAGAGGACAGGATGTCAAGGTCAAGTAAGTCAGACTCATTTTGATATTTTGAGTTCAGAATCGCGATATAGCTCCTAAATTTCTCATGTATGTTGATTTGACAGAAGTACAGCAGTTTGTCTTGGAACAGTTGGCAGTCACATAGCCATCTAACTGGGCTTTGATGTTCTTAATTTTGGTCAAATAGTTAACAACTTTTTCATCTCCCTTCATGGGAGTTGTGAAAAGATTCCATGATAAGTTTTATGATTTTTAAGAGGTAATTGCCCTCGTGCATCATTTCTAGTTGTTTCCAGGCATCAGTGGGAGAGTCCATGTGTCATATGTGCAATAAAAACTCGTCTTTTATACTTTGCAATAAGATCGACATGGCCTCCTAGGATTTGTCTTCTAGTGGGTCTTTTCTCCACACCAGTAATGAGATCCCATAATTTTCTTGCCATGAAAATGGCTTTCAGCCTAACTCGCCAAATGTTATAATTAGTCCCACTAAGTAGTTGCGATTTATCGATTGAAAATTTGGCCATTCCGGCCATTTTCAACAATAAATACCAACTACAACAATAAACAATACACGTGAAATTAACTCAAAAAATTATATGTCAGAACGTAGTTTATTTCACTATTAAAAATGATAATTTATCTAATTTTCTTGAAAAAAAGTAAACTTAGTTTTACACAAAATAAAACCTTAATTTTTGAAAGGCAAATAATTAATCTAAAAAGCTTAATGCCTTTCCTTTTGATTTTCTAATAAACTTGTAGAAAACTATAACTATAAGAATAAAAAAACTTTATAACATTTAATATCTATGGTATTATTTATTATTTATTATTCATACCTTTTCCTTTTATATTGAAGTTTAAATAAAACAAACTAGAATATTTCTAATATGAAAAAAAAATGCATATTCAATATAAAAACATAGAAATAGAAGAATAGAAAGCCCTAATAATTTTTAGGGTTTTGTTTTTACTTATTTAACTTTGAGAAACTTTTAAGTATATTGTTTTTGCAGGCGTGAGAGAGGAGAGATAGAGGCCATGTAGATGCCAGGACACCAAGAGGAGGCTCGCAGCAGTATAAATCGCGTAAAAAATCATTCAACCGCCAAATTTCTTCGTAGATTCTTAAATGTGCCTGGATCCAGCTCTAATTTGTGGAGGTCGTTCAAGCTGCAATATTTGTTTTAGCTTTTAGCAGGGTTATTGCAATTTTGCAGGGTTTTGATTTAAAGCTTTTTGAAAAAATGCAGGGTTTTGACTTCTTTGCAAATCGACTAGGGCATAAGGGGCAGTTTTAGAGCTTGAATGGGCCGTGAGATCAAAAGAGCAAGCCGCGCGCAAGGGGTAAAAGGCTCCAAGCTTGTGTGGAGGTGAAAGGCCGGTTACAGGCCGCGCACAAGCGACAGAAGGCTCCAAGCCTGCGTGGAGGTGAGAGGCCAGTTACAAACCTGCGTGCAAGTGTAAGGCCTTGCATGGAGGGGTACAGGCCTACGTGGAGGGAGAGAAATATCCAATTTTCCAAACTGAAGCGTGATGTTCAACTCAACAATGAACTTGATGAGTTAGCAGCGCTTAACAAGTTGAACTGGCCTAGGAGATCAAAAAGGGACCATTTGTTCTCTCAAATTAGATGAGAAATCTACTTTAATTTGTATTTGAGAAATCTCAAATGAGATCACTTAAATTTGTGAAGATCAAAAATCTCACTTTAATTTGTAACCAGACTTAATTTGTATAGTATACCCAAGCCAAACATTGGGCCGAGCTCACATTGAAATCACTAGAGGCCTTTCAATAATGGAAATAAATTATGTGGATGAGGGTTTACTTGTGTAAAATCTTTTATATCTTATAAAAGTCAGATAGCTTGTTCAGAAGCGACAGACATTTGTATTATTCAACGGTGTTTAATTTTGTTATTAGTTATTGTTTTGTTAAGACAGTATAAGAATAGAAATTTTACTCCAAATTGGTATAGAATTTTTAATACTTCTTTTCTATGTTTCAAGGGTATAGAAAATTTTAAGATGATCAAAGAAAAACAAAATCTTTAAGATGGTCCAGGTGAGGATTTTATGGAGAACATACATAAATTTTTAAGCACATGAATCAATTGTCATCAGAAAAAATATTTACTTCCCTGCACACACTAAACCACTAAACCATGCTTTGATACCATGATAGATTAAGGATAATTAATGAGTTAAAACAATTAATCAAATATCCAATAAATATGTAGAGGACTATTGTTTAGGTGTACAAGAAAATAAATGAAATAACTTTACAAAATGCAAATGAGTAAAAGTAAATGCACAACACCATATTGGTGTGGGGAAAACCTCGTCGTAAAAAACCCTACCAAATAAGCATTTTCCTTTATTGAAAATTTACACTTTTTAACCCGGCACTTCCACTTCCTCCTCGGGTCCCACAAAATCACTCAAGCATTACACTATAGAAAAATTAACTAATTTTTTCAATGCCATTATATCATAAGAGTTCTACCCCCCTTTTTATAGGGTGAGTGAAATCGGTTGCACCCGAGTGCACCGTTTCACATCTCACTTTAATTTAATTATAACCTCCACATTAAGTGAAAAGGGGAACTTGACAACCTATTTTAAATAGGCTTAAATAACATTTATAATAAAAAACATTTAAAGGGGTGTAAAGTGGTGGCCCACCTAATGGTGTCCCCACTTAATATTAAAAGCAATTTAAGAGCAAGGCCAATTTATGATTGATGAAGTTGTGAGTACTTCTAGAGTCGATCAATATTGTTACCCTTTGTTTCTTCACAAAATCGACAACCTCAAGGGTTTGTGGGGTGCCAAAGCCTGAAATTGCATGGCAAGAGATGATTGAGATTCTTCAGTGTATCTCAGGAACCTCTTCCTCTTCATATGCTTCATCCTCTTCTTCTTTCTCATTAGGCCCTTCAATGTAGAATAATTTCTTCTCAACACATTTATGTCCTTTGCTCCATTTGCTATCACAACTAAAACATAGCCCTTTTGCTCGTTTCTCTTCAATTTGTTGAGTCAAATGGGTAGGTTGAGGGAATGATGGTACTAAGGTGCTACGATCTCTAATGTTAGTGAAGGTATTCTTCTTCATGGCGAGGAATTTTTTCTCTGCCCTACGTGGCATAATAATAGAATCACAATCATTGTTTGGATTAAACATTTTTACCTCATGTTGGATGTGATCCTTGAGACCACCTAGAAATAGGTCATTCAAATTATCATCTGTAATTGTATCCACACGCAAGGACAAATTATGGAACTTCTGAATATAATCCTTCACTAACCCTGTTTATCTCAACTTTACTAGTTAGCTAAAGTAGTTCTCGGCCACAATACTACTATAGTGTGTTTGCAACTCTTCTGTAAAAACTGACCAAGTGACATTGAGAGACTTCTTTTGGGCACACAACCAACAATACCAAGTGAATTGTTCTAGTCCTAGATATAACGAGGCCATAGTAATCTTTTTCCCGCTTGGGATCCGATGTATATCGAAGAAATTCTCGATTTGGTTGATCTAATTGAGTGGGTCCTTTTTATCAAACTTAAGCATGTCCATCTTTGGAAGTAGGTTCCGCAACCCAGAATTAATGTTCAATCCATAGGAACGCAATTTAGTATTTGAATCATGATTTGCGTGTCCATTAGATCCTCCTTGAGTTGTGTGAGAGGCTAACAACTCAATATTTTTAGATATCTTAGTCACATCTCCTTTCAATGTCTCCACCTCAACTTGCATGTTACGACCCAGTGCCTCCACCTCTCCTTATATGTTACAACCCATACAGTCAACATCTCCCTTCAAGTTTTGCATGCTCTCCACTAGGGGTTGGATTTTGTCATCCACCAAGGAAGACATAGCATCAGAATTTCCACCCCATTCCAACTCCAATTCAGCCTCCTCCTTGTTAGGAGTTTTCCCTAGAGTAACAGAACCTTTTCCTTGGCCTCTAGTCGATCTCCCCGCTGTGGCGATTAGGGTTTACGTTTTTTAGATAATGTTGGCCAGATAAACAAAAAAACTCACAAGAAAACCTAATTTAAAATTCAAAGAGCTTTCAATGTCCATTTGTGAGCAGTTTATGTCAGTAGTTGGCTAAGTTGTTTGGGCTTCCTTAGACCGAGTTGCAAGCTATAGAGCAACCCTTTAGGGAGTGGGGTAAACACACTAAACATAGTAATAACCTCGGGCAAGCTCTATGGAGCGGAATTACTTTATTATTATGGAACAATTAGAAAGAACAAAATAGGAGAGTGTTTCAACAGGTAACAAGAGAATTCTCTTGGGGTTGGGAGAAGATCAAGGTGAATGTAATCGAATCTATTAAGTACCAAATTCAGCTACCTCACTCTCTATCTACACAGTGGCAGAATATTTTTAAAAAGATTTAGATATGCCCTTCAAGCGCTACAGTGGATGTCTCTAAAATCAAAATGAAAAATCAGATTGAGATTAAGTGGTCTCCACATCCTGCCGGAATTGGTAAGCTTAATATAGATGGTGCTTCTAGGGGTAATCCAAGGAAAGCAAGTATAGGTGGAATTGGGAGACTCTTTGATGGGTCTGCGGCTTTTTTCTTTTTAGAAAACCTTGGGTATGTCACAAAAAATTTAGCTGAAATAAGAGCTATATATCAAGGCCTACAAGAAGCCTTGAACCTGGGATGGCAAAGAATTCAAGTTGAATCCGACTCTCTGACTATAATGCGACTATTATCCTCTTCTACAGATTATCAGGGTGGCAACTGGAAATTGTGCACAGAGAGAGACGACATTTACTCTCTGAAAGACAGGTTTCAAGAAATTAACTTCCATCATATCCCATGAAAGATCAATAGAGTAGTAGATGCATTAGCCAATTGGGCCCTTGACTACAGGAATATAGCTTGTTTTGGTCCTATGCTACTACAGTGGTCTGATAAGCTTCAACGGGACCTTAGAAAGATTATTGAATTCGATTTTTGTATCAATGATTGTTTTGCATGTACATGTTTCTATCTCTAGTGCTCAAGCCTGGACCAATAGCTTTTATGCCTGACACAATAGAATATGTATATTGATAAAAAAAACAGAGAGCTTTCAAATTTGATAAGATCTTTGCATATAATAAATGAATAGAAATAAAAAGAATACCCTTAAGGTATGGCAACACCATACAATACTCCTTAAGGATGGAATAACTCCACAATCTCCCAATATGAGAATTCCACTTCAAGCAAGGCACCTCCAATACACTTCTACCAAGTAGACTCAACTCATACATGACACTCCTCATGATGATACTCATTTCTTTTATATAGGCATACATTACTCTTAATGGATGGGTAACACCTAATCCCAATGTAGTCGACTCATTAACCAATATAACTAATACGCTTGTGACCCCATATATTATAAACATATAAATAAGGGGGATGTGTGCCATATGTCAGCATCTCTATCAACCCATATACATTATAATATCATACCCCAAGGTACGTGACATGCCCTCCCTCTTTGACATGTTTCATCCCCAAAACATGAGAAGAAACCATGTAGTGGGTGTGCTTCAAATAATTGCACACTTGTCGCCATGCTCGATCATCCTACCTCCCCTATGAGATCTTAGTCGGTGATACATCTCTTAACCTGGGTCCATAATCCGCTACACTACTCTAATTCCATCCATGTCCATAGTTGGTCCTCCTCTGCTTCCATGCATAGTCATAGTGCCATAGTGATGATTACATGGATTCCATGATCCATAATTATTGCTCCGTTGATGTCAAATCTAGCCATAGTGATTTATCCTCCAATTTTCTAGATATCCATATCAATTTCTACTCTAATGTGCCCTAGAATGCCTCCATGATTGTTGCCTCTCATGATGATGGGGGTGTCTATGTAATGTCCTCTTTTCGAGACATTGTCTACATCGAAGAATTGAAGACCCTCAAACTTGGGCTCGAAATTTGTCTTGAGATATCTATTATCTATTTTGTAACCCTTTGGCGGGCCTATAATATCCCCTAGTGGAATATTAATTAATTATTATTAATTTACTTGCAAAAGAAGCAAACTTAGAAGAGAAATCCTTCTAGGTTCACCTCAACTAACCCAGTGTTGGCTTCAATACAATCCAAATGGGGTTGGAATGAGCCAAGGTAAGGGTTCAGATGGGCTATCTAGTTGGAATTTGCACTCCTTTAACCAATAAACTTGCAGAAGTAGAAAAATAAATTAATATGCCTAAAAATAGTTGAAAATGACTGCAAACTTTAAAAATTAATATCTCTCTCAATCTTTATCCGTTTTGAATGAAAAAAATTGCAAAAGGATGATAAAATTATGCACTTTCCAATTAACTAACGATCTGAATTTTGTGATCACAAAAACCCACTCAAAACAGCCCTCGAAACTGTAGTTCAAGTCACTAGGGTTAGGGGAAATTATAAAATTGATTCCAGCTCAAACATACACCTCTCCACACTCAAAATTATCACTTTCAAATCTGCATTAATAGATCTATAACAGCAGATTGAAAAAAGACTTCAAACCCTTCCAAAATATGATAGAAAATCACATAACCTAGTCAATTTATTTATCATAAATTCCAGTAAGGTTAGCAACTCTAAATATCATGAAACAAATGCATTAGCAATAGAGTAATAGGCAAAAACAGTTCAGATTTTATCCTTGCCACTAAGAAACACCATAAATCTCCCTCCACAAGTCGATTTATATAATGACAAAACTAGCAACAATTTCTAGAATTTCTTGACCAAATAGTAGCCCAAACACTCTCCAAATAAACTCACAAACTCTCACAATAATAGCGACTTTACTTGGATTGAATAGACATGCGAATAACTCGTCAACTCAAGCTCAAAGGGCATACACACTTCACTCAAAGGTGGTGTTGAATAACACCTTTTGTTTTAGATCATTAGTGAGCATACATCTCTTCTTCAAACATAAAGATAAGTTTCATAAACCATCAACAAGTGAAAAAGGAGTACACACATCTTCTTTTATATCTTTTGCTTTGCACATCCTCCAAAGTTCTCTCTCCATCTTTGGCGCCAAAAGCTAGGAGGGAATATCATTTTAAAAGTGTTTGGAAATCACACTCAAAAAAAATATTAAATGCATAGGGAAATTAAATCAAATGGGGCCCCACATGGATCAACCCATGCCTAGAAGAAATCGATTTATTTCAAATATCAAACATTAAATAATTCCCAGAAAAATGCGACTTGCTTAGTCACTTAATTCACCTTAAAAATAAGTAATTATAATCCCAAGGTGAAATCGAATTTCTCTTTTATTTTTGATTTGCACAATAAAATATATGTTATTTTTAAATTTACATATGCAAATCGATTTTCTCTTTTATTTTTGATTTGCACAATAAAATATATTTTATTTTTAAATTTACATGTGCAAATCGATTTTCTCTTCTTTTTAATTTTTAATTTAAAAGAGGGACATTACAGGGCCCTTTTAATTAGTTAAATGTGCACACAAGCTAGTATCTTTATTATTTAATTAAAAATAATAAAGTGCACATAGTTCAAACAATATTTAATTAAAGTTTATGTTTTCCCTCCAAAAGGAAAATTCGAATTTTGCACCTCTTTGTCTATAAAAAGAGGATGTTTGTTCATTGTAAGACATGCTATAGTGATTTTGATTTTGGCTCCATGCTTGGAGTAGGGATGAATGCCCAAACTTGATGCTCTTGCTCTCCATTGTTGAAGATCTTTGCAATCTATTGTAGCTGATTTTGGATGTCAAATTGAAGAAATTATTGTTCTCTCTCTCAAGTTGATTTCTTTGTGTATGCATTCTTCTAGCCCTAGTGAATCCTGCTGCTGAAGCAAATCGATTTAGTATTGGATTTATTTATCTGGAATATTGTTGCATTGAAAGCTCTAGTGGTAGCAAATTTTACTCTTGCATTGGTGATGGCTGGAGTGACCTGTGTGTGACAGGTTTGGTAATGAATTCCCATGAATAATGATCTGATTTTTATTCATTTAAATTTGTTGTTCCTTCCTTGACATCAGTGACTTCATTGGGCAGCTTATTAAGTATTTTGATGCATGCTTAGAGCCATAAATGATCAGCGAACTTTGAGGTGTTAATTCATTGGTTATAACGGATTGTCCTCGGGCAATATTTTATTAAATAAACTTCTCTAAACCCTAGCGACTGCAAGGTTGTTTTGATGACTAGCTTTAGGGGCTAATCCATGTGCAAAGCATATCATTTAGGCAGCGATTTCTATGCCTTCTATGTGATTGTTTATTTCTGAGTATGGCGATTTGATTAGTCCATGATTTAATGGTGTTTGGAGTCCCCTTTTGGCAGCGATTTCTAGCTCAACTGAATATCTTCTTGTGGCTGAAATATCCCAGTATTGGCGACTTTATTTGAGACTCATATTGGTGCAAAAATACATATTTTTGGCAGCGAGTTTTACTTGTGTAAATACCCTCTTGGTGGCTGATATATTCCAGTCTTGGTTTGCATATTATTAAGGTGTTTTGGGGTCTTTTGTTACAGATGTAAATGTGATACATTTCTGAGGAGTTGGAAAGTGAATCGATTGGGTTTGATATATGATTTGGATGCTCTTTATGGCAGCGATCTAGGGCAGGTGTTTTGTAAAATAGTAAGTGCCTTTTCAGTTGCCAACCCATGCATTGTTTGATTGGTAGTCAAAGTCCTTGGCAGCGATTTGTATGTGAAGCTTAGCATCTGTTTTGGTTGTCTAAAAGCACTCTTAGAACAGTGATTTGTGTGAGGGTATTTTCCAAGCATTTCATTGCAGCTGAGTTCATGCTTGTTTGGATGATAATCATAGCTCAATAACAGCGACTTGCATTGATGATTAAAGGACTGATTTTGCATACATTAGGAGCAGATTGCAGCAACCTGCCTTGTGGGGTTTATATTTAATTCTATGAGTATTTCTAACACTCACTAGCAGTTGCATTTGGCCTTTATGTTTATTAGAAAATGATGATCATTACCTAGATCTAGTGATCTGGTTTGAGTCATATTAGTGTGCCTAAAAGCACGAAGGTAGTGATCTGAATATTGCATTTTAGAGACCCAGCTGTGGTATATTCTGGAGCAGCGAATGGTATGTATTGTGCATAGTATATTGGAGTTTGGATCAGCGGGTTAATCATGTGGCCTTCAAGGTAGTTTTGGAGTTGTTTATTAATGGATTGGCTGGACTTGATCATTTTGAGGTTGATTTCTAATTATTCTGGGTTTTGGATCTACTTGTTGTCTGCCATTTCCCCTTGATCCCATAGTGGGACCTTACAGTCTATATGCTACAACCTTAATATCCCCAACCTTATCAGCCTTTTCCTTAGCTTTCTTTTCCTCTTCCACATTTTTGTTTGCTATTTCATTTTTCTCTTGAGTAGATGAATCATTATTTTCTTCTTTTTCATCATGCTTTTCATGTTCTTCCTCTAAATCATCCTTATTCCCTTCTTCCCCAATTTCAAAATCATCCTCATGCCCTATCTTGACCTGTCTTTGTTCTTCATTAAGCATGATATCCTGTCAAGAGACCTTCTTGTACCAAATCTTCATAAACTTCTTTTGCACATTAATATTAATTGTCCCCAATGTCTCTAACCAATGATACCCTAGAACAATATCCAAAACCATCCATATCCAAAGCATAAAAGTATGAATGCACAACATATTTGTCCATGGTAAGTTTCAAATCTTCAAAAACTTTGATCAGCTTACCATCCACTTAAGTTTCCCTAGTATTCTTTGCTTGTACATGTAGATGTTGAACCATCCATATCCAAAGCATAAAAGTATGAATGCATAGCATATTTGTCCATGGTAAGTTTCGAATCTTCAAAAACTTTAATCCGCTTACCATCCACTTAAGTTTCCTCATTCTTTATCTTGACTTGTCTTCATTCTTCATTAAGTGTGATATCCTGTAGAGAGACCCTCTTCTTGTACCAAATCTTTGTAAACTTCTTTTGCACATTAATATTAACTGTCCCCAATGTCTCTAACCAGCGATACCCCAGAAAAATATCCAAACCATCCATATCCAAAGCATAAAGTATGAATGCACAACATATTTGTCCATGGTAAGTTTCAAATCTTCAAAAACTTTAATCAGCTTACCATCCACTTAAGTTTCCTTAGTATTCTATGCTTGTACATGTAGATGTTGAACCACATTCATGTTGATGAAGTTATATTTTTTGCTAGGGTTTATGGACACAATTGCCTTCTTCCTTTGAATGCACCCATGAAACTAAAATATTGCAGCTTCCATCTTTGGGGCTACGTTATCTTCTTCTTCATCCTGATCCTCATCAAAAGCCTCTTCATCATCCTCATTTGCTTCTTCATCTTCTTTTGCTTCTTTATGCTCTTCCTCAATATCTTCTATATATTCCTCCTCGTCCTCTTCGTTTTTTCTTCTTTGGTGTCCCATCTATCCAAGAAAACTCATTCCATTTCCTCCCAAGACCAATCAGACCTTTCCTTTTTTAACTCAAAAAACCAAATTCATGCAAGACCACCAAGCCAAAAGTTTAACCTCCACATATCTAATGATGGAAACTATTTCTCCTTAAATTGGTTCCACCATTCTCTAGCATCCACCTCACCCTCTCCATAGAAAGTTTCCATCCCCATGATCCACAAAAACTATGGTTTCAAAAACAAACCCTTTTGATCAATCTTTATCCTAGCAATTTTGACCAAATGTCGGCTTCAAATTGGAAAATACAGAAAGCAGATGCTAATTAAAATTTTCAAAGCTTTCCAAAAATTTTAAAAAACAGAAAATTTCCAAAAATTGTGGCTTGTGGAGCGAAAGTGCCATAAATTCCTCAAAGCGTCTCAAAAAATTATAAAATTTGGAATGTATCTTCCCTGCGATGTTTTGTAAAACTTCTAAAAAAATCTCATCCATTTCTAAGATATTGACAAATCTTCAAAACTAGGGTTCAACCCTAAAATGGTGATAACTCTTGCAAAATAGGTCCAAAAAAACTAAAATTTTGAGGCTATCTTACTGAAATGATTTCGCCACTTCCCGCAAAAAAATTGAAAAAAAATCCGTTGATCTCAATATATATGTGAATTATTGAAATCAGGGTTTCACCCTAAAAATTGACCAAATCGATGCTCTAATACCACTTGTTAGGAAGTTACTCAGATCTGAATATCAGCAGCAATAAAACACCAAAATATAAAGAAATAGTCACAATATGCAAGTAAAATGACGTAGCCACTTCAAGGGGAACACCTCTAATATACTTCTAACAAGTAGAAGACTCAACTCATGCATGACACACCTCATAATGATACTCATCTCCTTTATACAGGCATACATTACTCTTAATGGATGGGTAACACCTAATCCCAATATAGGTCAACTCATTACCCAATATAACTAATTCCTGTGTGACCCCATACAATATGAACATACAACTAAGTGGGATGTGTGCCACATGTCGGCATCTCCATCAACCCACACATTATAATATTATATCCCAAGGTACATAACAGAAAACGAATAGACTATGAGGTGCTAGTCAGGAAATAAATCAGCCGAACTAACAAACATGTTATTAAAATATATTAGGTGTATTAGTTAATGTTAAACTTATCTACAAACTAATATTCATTTGTAACCTCCTCTACTAGATTGCAACTAGTTCTAGCATCATAAAATGACAAACACGCAAACTCCATAGTGCACATTTCATTCTCTTCATTCTTTCTCCATAGTGCAGATTTCAGATTCTCTTCATTCTTTCTCTGTTCACATCAAAACATTGGTATCAGAGCCACTAGTGCCAGATGAGTACGTAGTTTGAAGAAGCCTGAAGAAGGTACAGACCATCGAAAAGAAGAAATCGAAATCAGGGGGAGCCATTGGACGTACAGATGACGAGAAAGAGGAGGTCGTGAAGTTGTTTTGACAGTTTCCATTGATGCATAGGTAAATGTGAGTTTGAAGGCTATTAAGGCACATTTTTTGTAGAGAGCACAATCTAGAAAAAGTGTTTTTCACAAATCCAGAAATCACAATTTCTACAATAGGGCCAGCTAAACCAAAATCGTGGCTAACAAACTATTTTGAAATCATGGCCCACAAACTGTTTTAGTCATGGTTTTTTATTGTTTCAAGTCTAGGGCATGGACAACCAATTCGTGTAGACCCAGGATTGTTGTTAACGCAATTTACAAGAGATTTGTTAAAGTACAGCTCGCGTGATAGGGTAGTTGCAAGGGAAAACCAGATCAAAATACTTTCGTGGCAGTGAGGGAGGAAATTCATTCAAATCCTGCAGAAGAAAGTTACAATCTAAAAACCACGACAGAGAGGCTGAACTCAAGAAAGAAGATTTAATAAAATAGACACATTCATGGGTGAAAGCAAAATGACTAGTTATTTCAATTTTTTAGGGAATAGAAATACCAAATATATTCCAATTGCCTGAAGCATAGGGTTCGCATTTCAACAGATAAACCTCATTTTTGTAGCAATATAGAGGATGTAGACTAGGAGCTCTCTTATTTTGATTGTCAAAAACCTAAGTAGCCGATACGTTTTGGATATGGAAGCGGGTACGAAGTATCTGATACGCAGAAACGGCAAAAAAAAAATTGGGCCCAAATATGGCGTAGGATACGGCAGTACAAAATATATATAAAAATTAAAAAATATATAAATTTCAGCCTTCTAAATAGGAATTAAGTTATTAACCACATATTATGCATATGAAAGACAAGATAAAAGACAAGTTATAAGCTAAATAAGTGAATAACCACAACAAACAAGCTAGGATACCGATAAAACTTAGAAACTTAAAAAGTTAAAAGTTAAATTAAAATTTAAAATACTTAAATCAAACACAATGTGAATGTCATGAATCTCATGAAATATTAAATTCAATCATAGATCAATATTCAAAGCTCAAACTATCTTTCATTGTCAATATTCATCATATTCCTCTTCATCAAGAGGATCAAAACCAGCTACATCATCATCATTATGTGGTTCATTAGAACCACATGGGCTCGAACCACTCGCACTAGGGCCACTGCCAGTTGCACCCCTTGTGCATGTAGGTCTTGCGTAGTGCCACAGAACTCGTCTCATCATCATATGCTCCATGGTGGGAAATGGAAGCATCCAAGTCAACTATCTCTGGATCAATGTCCCAATGTTTTGTTGACCCTTCCTTGTACTCCTGCTTGTGGGATAAAAGGCGCAAGTTGGAATGTATGTATACCAAATCTTCAGCCCTTTTAGCCCCCAATTTGTTGCGCTTCTGTGAGTGGATGAAATTATACGTACTCCAGTTGCGCTCAGAGGAAGATGAACTTGCAACCTATTAAGGCAACCCAAACTTCAAAGTCAATGCAAAGTTCAACTTCAGATTTAAACACTCAAACTTAAATTTTAAAAAACTAAAAGAAAAAAGAATAAAAAAATTAAAAACTTACCTGTGCCAAGACCTTGATTGCAAGAGCTTGCAAGTAAGCCGATGAAGTACCATGGAGGTACCACCACATATGTGCATCCATCTTGTATTTGCTCCGAAGAGCGAGAAGGCTATGACCCGTTTCTGCTATGAAATTGCCAAACTCTACCATAACCTGGTCTTGGGCCTCAGGATCAGGAAGAGCCTAGCCAATGCCGCCATATATCCCTCACTGACTTCCACATCCCTGTATGGTGCTACCCTCCCTGGCAAGGAAAGGATCTCTGTGCTATAAAATCTAGGAGTCAATGCAAAAGCTAGTAGATGTAATGGGGTGGTCATTTTGTTCCACCGCTCAATGAGGATTGACTTCACTTGTTTGAAAAATATTTCCTCGGGATCTTGTTCTTTTGCATTTATGACGGCTTTTATCTTCTCAATCATTGAGTCGATGCCGTCATATATCTCTCCTAGACATGGTTGATCCGTGTCAGTAAACCGGATCATGCTCATAATGGGCTCCGTAAAACTCAACAGATAACCCACTCTATCCCACCAAGAGTCCTCTAAGATCAAGTTCTTCACTTTTTGAGCCCCTTGAGTGTTTGATTGCCTCCATACAGACCAAAGATTGGATGTTACCATCCTCATGAGTGCCTCTCGCACCTTCACTAGTCGTCTCAAGACGATTGTGTGTGATGCAAACCGAGTCTCAGCAACCTAATAAATAAGAACGAGGAACAAAAATTAAAAATAAAATTTAAATTATAAAATTGAAAGCTAAAAGAATACTAAAAAACTTATATTAAATTTTAAATTAAAAAGAAAGAAAGAAATAAAGCTTGTCCTTACCTTCAGTAGCTCCAACTGCGAGAATGATCTAAAAATGCCCTGTGACATGTGGTGGTTGGTGACAAACATTTGAATTTCTTCAGCTCCTGCATACAGTTGTTGGATCCACTCTATTTTGTTTGCCATTTTCTTTAGCATTAAATTCAATGAATGCACAGCACAAGGTGTCCAAAAAATATGCCCATACCGTGCCTCAATTAGCATCCCCGCAGCTTTGCAATTTTTGGCGTTGTCCGTTATCACTTGGACAACATTTTCAGGCCCCACTGCCTCAATGGACTCAAAGAGAATGTTGGCTATGAATTGGGCATCCTTCACTTGCCCCTCACAATCAACCGCTTTCAAAAACATTGCCCCCTTAGGGCATACTGCAATCACATTGATTAAAGGGCGGTTTCTTGCATCTTTCCATCCATCAGAAACAATGGACACACCAGTTTTGGTCCATGAGTCCCTAATTGGTTGCAAGGAGGTTTCCACATATTTTTTTTGTCTATCCAAAAGGGTGGTGCGGATCTTCTCATATCCTGGTGGTTTATACCCTTTTGGTGCCTCATTGATGGCTTTCACCATCTCATGCCAATAAGGTGATCTCACAACATTAAAAGAAAGACCATTAGCATATACACACCTTGCAATGTCATTCATCTGCAATCTCCCTGTTCTCATTCTGAAAGGCTTTTTCCAATGGCCCTTTTGTCTTACTTTTTTTTCATGAAAGGGAAACATCCTTATCATCTGTGGAGATAGGAGCCACAAATGGATGTGGCATGGCCACAATTAGGGATCCACTAGCTGATGGGGCAACAGGAGGCCTTGCTGAACGAGATGAACCTCCTCTTTTGGCCAATGGATGACCCACTCTCATAGCCACTTTAGCCTCTGCATCCTCCTGCTCTTTGATATATGCCAAAACATTTGCTTTTGGCACCCCAACATTATTCCTCCCCCTACATACTCTTATACCATTACCCGTTATGGCACACAAGTGGCTTTTCACCCTACTGTAAGAGCCTTTGAATAGTCCATCACACTCATTGCATTTCCATTCAAAACAACCACCACCTGCAAGTTGTTGAACTATTGTTACATGCCTCCATAATGGTGAATTTGGGTCAAATTCTTTGGCCAAAGATTGCCCAGAAGAAGCAGAACCTTGTTGCCATTGTAGAAATACCTACAAGGTTTTAAACAAACAAAATTAAGCAAAGAAAACAATGGCATGCAATTGCATTGTGATTGAACAATGAAAATTAAAAAAATTAAATGGAAAGAGCAAAATAAATGATGAACATAAGCAAAAAAATGTAATGTGTGAAAGATTAAATAATAAAACAAAAAAAAGAGGAACAAGGCTTAGAAATTAAAAAAAAACTTACCTTCACTTAGTAAACCACAAATCAAATCCACAAATCCTCCTTTGCAGCTCCCCACACTCCTACAAGCTTAGCAATAGCTCCTCACACTCCTACAAGCTTAGCAATAGCTCCTCAAACCCTAGACAAACACAATGCAATTTTGGAGAGCCACAATGTGAGTTTGTTTGCTTTATGTTTTGTTTGTGTGTTGTTCTTTTGTTTTATTGTTTAGAGTTAACTTTTAGGGTTTAAATTAAAAGATTATTATAATTTTTTATGTTGAGTGTGCTTTAAAAACATAAAAAAAATTATAAAAAAAAATCCATTTTTTCCACGAATACGGCTTGGGAGCGGCCAGGGTACTACGGAAACCCTGTGGATACGGCTCAGGTATCCACAGGGTACCGACGTACCCTAGCCGCTCCCAAGCCGCTCCCACAGGCGCTCCCGAAGACATATTCGTATCCGCACTTTAATTAGGGGGGTTAATGACAAAGTTGTAAAAGAAAATAAACTTAGACAAAATGAAATTATAAAAATCAGGGTTTTATTGGTTGCAAGAGAAATAAGATGAAAAACACTATTGTTGAAGGTGAAAAAAAAAAAGAATATTACAATGCACAAAGTTTGCTAGTTGGTGGTTATGTTGGGCTAAGCAATTTTGCCAAGATTTAGATTATAAAAGTAATTCGACCTATAAGGGAATGTGTATTTTTGTTGCATCAATTTTTGGGTTAGAACTGTACTTTTCCTATTAAATTTATTTCTATGTCAAAGTAAGACAATTAGAATATAGACTATAACTTTGTTGCATTGGCTTTGCAGGTCAAAACCCTCAAATAGTGTGTGACAGAATGGCAACAATTCAAAACCTCTTATTTCTGCTGGAGAGCACAGAAGTTCAAGGGTCCATTGAATTATAAGCTGTATTTGTGTCACAACATTCTAAAGATCACAAAATTTGCATGATTGGCATAAAATCATCCTAAGGTTTGAAGAACGAACTTGTTGCTAACTTTGTCCTTGTGACAAGTGCCATAAGGAGGCCTTGTTTAAGTTGTCGGTGTTAAATGATTTGATACTTGAGGTCCAAAATGCCATTGAGGCTAGTGTGCTATAGACCGATCTGAAGAATAAGTACATGACTTCAAAGAAAGATCGGCTATTTTTGCATTATACCTAAAGAATTTGTTGTTTTCAGCAACAATGCAAGAGGATGGGTCCCTAACAGAACATCTAGTTCAGAAGAAATACCTTTGAGACCACCTCGCTTCCATTGATAAAAAGATGGATGATGACAACTTGGTGGCACTAATTCTAAATAATTTGTCGTCCTTATATGCGTCATTTGTGGAGGCTCTACATTTGATGGTAAAAAGCCAAACCCTAACATTTGATGAGGTGAGTTCCTATTTTCTGCAAAAGGCGCACAAGCAAACACAAGCAAATGAGTCTGTTATGGAAAATTTGAGAGTGCATTGACAACTCAATCAAAGGGGAAGTGTTTGAAATGCTATTCCATTTGGGTTACAAATTTGTCCAAATTACACATTTTTCAACTTGGGCGCCATTACTATCAAACCTGGGAGGTTTTCATCATTGCTCAATTTCTGAAAGGACAGACCTGGAAACCATATTTGGTACCTGACCATCTTTCAACAAAACAAAAAGGCATGGAATGAGGCAAATGTAGGAACAATCACAGAGGAATGGGATTAAGAAGAAGAGTGTTCTCTTTATGCTCTTACGGCATCATGCTCAATTGGACAGTGCTTCCTTTGGGTGGGTTATTCACTCTAGATTATCCAAAATCATTTGTTCAGTCTAAGGGACTAGTTTAACATTTGGACGTGCCATCATTCAAATTATTTTGATTCGGTTGTATTAATTGATGGAGAGTCACTTACAACATAGGGGATAGGAGATATACGTGTTGTGTTGAATAATGCTCATAAACTATTAGTGAGGAATATTAGGTATGTTCCTGGCATAAAATCCTCTTATCTATTCGTCAGTAACAGAGAATCCCAATATTATTTTAAATTTCTCTAGAGAGAAGTGTCTTGTTCGATTCCACCGATGTATGAAACAAGGATAGGTAACTGCTCTAGGGATTGGGCAAGGTGGCCAGTATAGGCTAGTTGACTCTACTACAGTCAACTCAAAAGCATGCATGGAGGGGGACTCCACCATACAGGATGTGCTAGAGGATGTCATTCATCATAGGTTTGTATGATTTTACTTCAGTCACCCAATATATTGGTCTCATTGTGGATTTTGTAATCTCCACTAAAGATTATTAAGTGTCAAAAACTGGAGGATAAAACGCAGAATTTCTTAGGGGGTTAGTAATTCCTCTCTGCAATACAGCATTCTGCAGACTAAGTCTGACATCTCACATCCTTGGGAGGATGTGACTTCCTCACTCTAATGCACACTTAATCACAGACAGATACTCCACTCATCTCTTTTTGCATTCTAGCGGACGCATTTTCGAGAGGAGTCTGGACACGCCACTCAATGAGCGTGCATTTAGCTCACTTGTGACTCTATTGCACTATCATTTTGCTCATCATGTTGTGAAATACTATGACTGAAAGATGTGCTTCAATAGACTAAGCTAGCTTTGAAGGACCCGATCTGCATCGCAGGTGGTTTTTACATTTTTGCATTGTGTAGATGGCTAATGCTCCTACTATCGTGGCGTTGGTTGTTAGCCCTGATGTAACATTTTCTCATTCAAGATGACTTCTTTCCATAGAAGCTCATTTTGGTTGGAGGGTATCTCACAATGCTTTCCTAAACGGAGAGTTGGATTCCTAAACGGACTCGATGACTGGCTCAACTCACGTCTACATGGTGTCTTGGCCTGAAGGCTTTTATGTGCACGATCGTGATCCATGTCTAGTCTCACCATGGACTGTGGCAAGCACACGATAGTGTCCTAAGACTGTATTGGATCAACATCTTCAACACATCCGATTTTAGAGACTCTTCAGAGATTGCGGTTTCCACCCCTCATTTCATGTGATGATGGCTTTACCAGATACAGATTTGCTTGTTCACTCATTCATGACCCTTGATGAGGATTGTTCTTCTAGTTCTGATGATGCATATGTCCACATGACCGGATACATTGTCTTCCCTCTCTCGATCACCTTTTCAGAGAATGTTGAATCTACACTGACTCTCCCACCATCGGAGATCCAGCAGACAAACAGGAAGACATGTTCACACTTTCAGCATAATATCTAAGAAGTTGTTTGTAGATCTAATTCTATTATTAGTTTTATTGTATTTGTAAAATTTCAGTTGAAACATGTTGTCTCTGATTTAGTCATTGTGTGAATCTTCTACTCCTACTTGGGGAGGTTTTAAAATATACCTCATATGGTTGTATTAGTCAATACTTTACTTGAACTGTTGCAGTTATCAAGGAGATGCTCTTCCATTGCAAAGCCATCCGGTACGACATTTGTACTTCTGAGGATTCCTAGCATAATCCATTGATGGCACGTGCAAACTCTAAAGTGAGCATATCCAGTTCCTCTTCATACTATCTTTATTTAGATCTATCACTTGATCCACCTCTACTAGGTTGTGAGGTCCTCATTCTAGGAATTGACTGAAACGAACTATTGGGCCTATCACTTCAGTAGGTTGTGACATTCTTAGTCAACGAAATGAATCCACTGAACCATAAGTCCTATGAAAAATCTAGGATGTCAAGTGGCTATTCGTTGTCAATAAATCTTGTGCATACTAACAGTGCCATAAAAATATGCCACAATAGGAGGTTGTGGACAGAGCTACATAAGTTATTTGTTAAAGGCTAAGGGGCAATAAAGCGTTCAGTTTCAAGTCATGAAGTTGAGAAGCGAGGATTTAAGAGAGACTATAAGAGTCTTATGTTCATAAGTTGTTAGAAACATGTGTTAGCACATGCAAACAGGCCTTCTTCAGTCCAAACAGGAGGAACATACCACATCATGCTAAACACTCTATAACTAAGGCACAACTTATATACCTCTCCTCTTCTTTCAAGAAAGGTGATAAGGGAAGATTTTCTAAGTACTTCTCTTCTCTCTTTTGGAACTGAGCATTTTTTGGTTCCTACAAGATTCGACCTTTTCTCCATGGTTTGTGAGAGTTGTTTTGTACTTGGATACCTCATCAGAGTCTTTTTCAGCCAGATATGGACCCCCACCATTCTCTACCCACATAAGCCCTACACTTAAGGGGGGATGTAATCTAGTGTCCACTGATAGTCCATTTTCCTTGTATCCTATGTTTATATGACTTTGTCGAATGTTTCCTACACACATGGAGCTATCCCTACTAATCATTGTGTTGGAGACCTTGCATAGAGTGTCATATCGTCCATACTTGAGTGGCATGTGTCATGAGGGCTAAGTTTCGCCAATATGTCATAGGAGTTACTTAACTTGCATTATTAGATTAGTGTGTCATAGGAGTTACATTAGGTTGCTTGATCATTTCATTAGTTATTTCGGAAATCTAACTCCCATTCCTATTCATGTAGTGTTGTCCACTATTCTAGGAGTTACACATTCACTCTCCCATATGTACACCTCTTTTGTGAGTTTTTCGTGGTTAGTGGATAAATACAATTGATCAAATTATTGATTGGGTTCATGCATTGAGTGATTGTGATTTAGATTCAGATTGCATCTTCTTAGTAGATTTTACTTGGCCATTACAATAAGGATCACAAGGTGTCGAGAACTTGTGCTTAATTTTGAATATAGCTTTAAGCTACTTCATTTCCTTGGATTTGAAATTCCCTCCATTGTCAAAAAGGATGGTTCGTGGAATTCCAAAGCAACAAATAATTTGGTTAAGGATAAATTTTGCAGTTGTAGCTCCGGTCACATTAGTGAGGGCATGGCCTCGACCCACTGCGTGAAGTACTCTATAACCGTAATGACAAACATGTGTACATCCTTTAAATGGGGTAACTTGCCAATATAATTTAAACCCCACTTAATGAAGGGCCAAGAAGCTTCAAGTGCTTGGAGCTCCGTCTGTGAAGAATAAATAAGATCATCATTGAACTACCAAGGTTTACATTTCTTAGCAAAGGCATGTGCATTTGCCTCTAAGGCACACCAATAATAACCCATACATAGGTATTTGATGGTTGTAGCATATCCATTACAATGGCCTCCACAAATTCCCCAATGTTCTTCTCGAGTAGAGGAGGGACCTCATAATCAATAACACAACGGAGTTGGATAACCTCGAAGCTATGATACTAGAGAATGTTGTTTTAAGCGCATACTTCTAGAATTTCTTACTTACTATGGGTTTTCCTCGATAGTCAGTGTCTAGAGATAAGTCTGGTTTTTAAAGGAATTGGATGATATCCTTGTACTACAGACTTTGCCTCTTTGTGATGGCTTTGACGTAACATATGAGAGAGATATCAAAGGAAGGTAAGGTTGAAGGGGATTTCCGGATTTGAACCTTGAATTGGTTATCTTGAAAGACTTTATGGGGTTGAAAATGAGATACAAAGGAAGTAAAGGAATCGGCAACAGAATTTTGATCTCAAGCAATTGACTCAATCATAGAGTATGCAAATTTCGTAGCTAACTCGGTAACAATCTCATGATAGGCTTTAAGGTTTTCGCTTCCATATTGGTATTCCCCACCTACTTGTCAATAGACAAGTTGTGAATCACCCAAAGCATGTAGATAGGTGATGTCAAAAGAAATGGCAGCTCACATTCCAAGGATGAGAGCTTCATACTCGGCCATGTTATTAGTGATGTCAAAGTGAAGGCAAAAAGAGAAAGGAAGGATCTTCCTCAAAGGGTCGGTAAAAGCACATCTTGCCACAATTCCTTGTAGACCCTTGACTCTGTCAAAGTAGAGGGTCCATGTGTCTTTCTGCAAGTCGGTGATTTCTTTGATCTCTTCGATTTTAACTCCGGGTTTTTGGGTTTAGGTTCAATTTCACTTTCTTCGAGGGCAAAGGCCTCAAGATAATGAAGTTGTGGAATAAGTCTTTTAAGGGTAATGGCTCGGTCCATGCCCTTGATGGCAAGTACATCTTCATCAGGTAGGATGTCTTGGATATGTCAATCGGCTGGGATTGAAGCAGAGGTGAGTTGATTGGCGATCACTTGCCCCTTGACCTTTTTTGCGTGACAATTTGCAATTCGAACTCCATGAGGAGCGCCAACCATTTTTCAATGCAATTTGTAGGTAGGACAATTGTGGAAAAAAATGGCAAAGAGGATTGGTGTGGACGATAATGTAGGTTGTTGGATAAAGCATATAGTGTCGAAGCTTAGAAGCGGCAAAATATATAGCTAAGCATGCATCTCTACATCGGTGTAGCGTGTCTCATAATCAAAGAGTGTTCGGTTAATATAGTAGATAGCGTGTTATTTGCTTTTTTCATCCTCTTGTACCAACATTGCCACCATTGCCCCAACTGTTGCAAGATACATCCAGAAACTCTCTCCTAACCTTCTATGTCACACTAGAATTTTTCTAAGTACATTTGCTGCATAAAGTACTCAAGAGGATGTGGTCTTTAAGATTTACTCCTACTAAGGTTAGTACTCTTTGTAAAATGTAGTTAGAAACCTCTATTTAAAATATGTGTATTTGAAGGACAGCATTCTTAGCATGAATAGGTTTACAAAATAGTGCATGGGGATCATATTTTGAACAGTTGTGTCTAGTAACTTGTGTTAATTCACCTTTCAATTATTATCGTACGTAAAAGGAACATGCACATGAACCTTGGAAATATGCTCCAAAGAGAGTCATTACATACAAATTGTGATACCTCTTAGAGGAGCTACTCTTGACTGCTTTTCTGTCTTCAAGATCCAAAATGATTTTGTCAGCATCCAGAATCAGGTCTTTAAATTTCATACAGGTGTCAGGAGTTTGTTGATGATCCCTTCATAACAAAATTCAAGCAGAGCTCAGTAAAAACGATGAATTTCTTCCCAACACCATAATCATCCTATTAAACTACATCAATTTACAAGATGAACCATGTTCAAATCAAAAAGAGACCTTTACAGATGCACATATAACACATTTCCTATACATTTAATTTAGGTCGATGATTATTAAGATGTTTGATTATTGATGGAAATTGCACGTGCTGCCAACTTCAAATTATATTGAGAAAATAAGAAAGAAGAAATTATTACTCATTAAAACTTGAATGACTCAAACCAACGGTGCCTTCAGGTGTGGATGAGAAGCCATCTGTCACTGATTGGGGCTGCTCCTCATTTTCGTCTAATCTAACCACCACACGCTTCTTAATGCCATTGCAAACACAGCCAGGAGAGACTTTAGAACTGTTATCTCAGAGTGATAAGTAAAGTTCTTCATCCAGACACTTCAAAGTTCTAAGCTCTTTTGACATGATTCAAACTGTGAACTATGAACCAATACATAAATATGCAAGAACATGCGTTACAAAACACCATACAGTGAAATTAATAGTTGAACATAAGTTTTTGTTCAAGAAAGAGAAATGCTACGTAACCATACTGAACCTTAACTCTGTCTGTCTGTAAAAAATGGACATAAGCGAACAACAATTAACACTTCCAATATATGACGATGAAACATAACAGGCTTTGCAAATACATTGGCAATGAATCTTTTCTCATCTTTGTTCGAACAAGGCTTAAACTTATGGTTTGTTCTAAATATCAAATAATTGTGATTGTTGATCAAGTTGCTCAATTGCAATTAAGCAGTCAGAAAACCTACGTCTGAAGAACGGACATGAAAGACAGGTCGATTTTCTGGTATCAGTGCAAGTTCAAGTAGCTCTTGATGAATGAGAACATCCTCTGCACTGTCTACACTCACATCCATAGCATACCTGCAATTCAGATAAATTAAAACAGAACAAAATTGTATAGATTAAAATTCAACAATATAACAATAACTACCATGAAGATGGTCTATTCATAAAAATCATTGGACATGCATGAATTTAGCACAAGTGCAAGACAGCTGTGATGAGACAAAAAGTATAATTTATAAAGATCATACCAAATTAGAATCTGTCCAGCAAAAAAAATTCAAATGCACCTGGAAGTTGCCTCTTCTTCAGCACCTTTGATGATATTTCAAAGAGAATGATAAGTAAAAAATTTGGTAGAACATCTAATTGGTGGATAGAAAATGTAAAATATGTGAATTTGTCATTCAAAGAAAGAGGAAGATCTTGAGGCACTGTATCAGATAAAGAAATGTACAATCTCATCTTATCTCCTAAAATTAGAGATGAGAGTTTCTTTTGGTCGTAGCATACAATGGGGAAACAAAATTGCCATTGGATGGGTCTACCTTTGGCCATCTGCTGGTCAGGTGCATAACCCACAGAATATCCTCCCCCATTTTTAGCAACCACCAAATTCCACACAGTAGTCAAGACTACCAGTGGTCTATTTGGATATCCATGCGTAATCTCCATAGCTTTAAAAATCTATTCTCTGACACAATGGCTTACAATTAGAGCATATTCTTTTATCACAAATAACCGACTTAACCTTATCATGGAAATTTTAAGGTTGTCTTCTTGTTGCCCGTAGATAGGTATATCGGTCTATGTACAGGTTTCACAACTAACACATTTATAACAACTTCAAGAGCTTAGGCTACTGCTTATATTGTGAAGTTTGCCTCCAAGCAATGTAGCCACTTTCACATGAAATGTAAATGAATAAGAACAATTCCTCTATGAGGCTAATAGAAAGAATATAAGGCCTTCGAGAATAACGGAATAGAAATTTCTAAAATTGATCACCGCAAATCAACTGATCGTCAACACTCAGTGGAGATTTGAACAGATGCCACTGATGCATATTTTGATGACAATTTGGCCCCAATACAGTTATCTCTTACAAAGGTTTGACATCACATCTAAAATTACGATAGAGAATGGAAAATTTACTCCTGAACTTTAAGGCAAAAAGAGAATTAACTCTGTTTTCAGACCCAAAAAATATGTTTTCTATGTGCTCATACAGAATGACGTCGCATCAATTTTGTCTAGCTGTTTGAAAAAAGGGATAAGATACTAAGAGCAAGTTCTCATAACACTATTGCAACACTTTTATTGTTATGTCTGGCTCTTAGAAAACAAAAATCAGAAGTTCAATTCCCATCTGATAACACCACTTGCACACTTCTAGCAAATTCAAAAAAGGGCTTCTCTCGCTTTGAGAATATAGAATTTAAGGTGATTAAGTTGTCTCTCTCTCTAAACTAGTGAAGAGTCATCAATGGGATTTGGTTTGCACACTAATGCAAGGCTTCTTTTCTGAAATGTAGCTCTCACTAAAATAGATATTAACGACATGGCTGTTTTTAACAGAAAAAACACGAGCAATAACAAAAAACAGTTTTCATGAAAAACAAATAGATATCAAGTCGGGATCTATATTGTACAGAAAAAAAAAATATGTATGATAGCGTGCCTCCGCGGATGAATATTACAAGGTACACGGCATGCTATAAAAATTATAAAAAATTAAGGTTGGCAAAATTAACCAGAAGTAAAATATATAAGAAAATTAAGCAAAAATATTGGGTATCACAAAAACACGGCAAAACAAGAATATCAATCAATTAAGCCGTAGCAGACACCGTTGGTTGCCTTGACAGAGCGATTACTTGAAATATAATAATAATATAATATAATCATTTCGTTACCGAGAATTTCCCTTGAAATGACAGGAAATCTCAAGCAATTGTAAAAATGGGTTTGTCATTTTGAGAATTTAGAGGTTAAAATTACTATAACTTATTTCTTTCAACTTCACTATTTCAGATGCCAATGGGGTTTGGGTGGATCCGTTAAGACGGACAGTTGTGTCCGGATCCACCCAAGTTCAAATCCCGCTGGGCGCGATCCCTTCGGGGTGGTTTACCAGTGGTGTGTTGGATCACCGGTTGGTTGCGGTGGTTCGGTGGTGGCAAGTGTTGCATCACCGATGGATGCGGCTCGTAGCTTCGGCTTGTGGTTCTCGACAGTGGCGGAATTTGCATCGTTGGCATTGGTGTTGGCGGTGGCTGGTGGCTCTAAAAACAGCGGTGGCAGAAAATTGCATCATCGGTGCGGACTCAGTGGCCGCAGTGGTTTGTGTTGGTCTTAATTGTAATATCTTATCTGAGGACATTGTTGTAGCGTGGGGTCCCACCCACCCTCCGGTTCGGTCAAAAGCATTTAACAATCAAAAAAAAAAAAAAACTTCATTATTTCAGACCTATACCGAGAGGGGTAACTTTAACCAACAGACCTAAGGCCATCAAATTCTATGGTAAATGTACATTGTGATTGAACACAACAAAAACTCAAATGGATCTATATGGCAATCCTACTTGTGATTGTCTACTTTACCTACTTCTGCCATTCCTGGACACTGATACAATTATTTCTTTCATTTTATATGGATTTAAGAATATTGTACCGTGAGAATTGTACCCGAAAGCCCACTTCCAGATTTGTAAATTATGCCAGTCTTGTATGTAATCTACCAAAATCCGGATGTATGTTTTATATAACATATGGATGTATAAAAGGAATACAAATTTGTATATAGGTGCTTATCAGATGTCTGTGTATCTATGAAGGTGACTCTGTGTGTGTGTGGTTGTGTGTATTTATATCACAAATTGTATATGGGTAATATCTATTTCGGTCATCTAAGTGAGAAGTACAGAGAATTGCCTGGGAGGTAACCGGTTAAAATGAGCTTGCAACTGTTCTGCAAAATTTGAAGTGTTAACAGCCTCGTTCTCTTTCTCAACAAGTCTCCAGTAAATCTCCTCCCAAATCTCAGGAGCCTGAGATGATCCTGAAGGCAGCTGCTGTTGTTGATGTTGATGTCCTGATAGATAATTCCCTGCTCTAATTTCACTCGAGCCTGAATCTCCCATGTTTGCATTATTATCCTGCTGACACCCACACGCCCACTCATTTAATTCAGGAAAAACATCACCGGAAAAAAAACTGAAAATAGAAATCAAAACTAAGGAAACCACCATTGAAATTTCCAAAGGGTTTATTTCTCTCTTTTTTGTAGAGAATCAAGCATGGATTCAATTTTCGGGAAAAAAAATAGATCCCACAGAGCAGGCTTTGGAGGAAATGATTGAAAGCCCGATTAATAGGAGCACGCTGTCCTTAGAGTTAAAAGGGCCATGACCATGACTGTGAACCCATGTGAGTAAAAAAGAGGAAAAAGAAGATAACTATGACAAGTAGGGGTGCTTTCATGGGAAGGGGACGGCTCTTAAAATGGCCAACGGGTTTTAAATGTGTTCTAAAGACAAGATTTCCCTGTGCTTCAGACAAAAGAATGTGAGTTGTCCTCAATTGGGATATATGTGAAGAGATGAGAGAATGAGAATGGACAAGGCCTAAATATACTATTTAAGGCTCCATTTTTTAACCCTTCCTTTCAATATATCTCAAATACCTATCTCGTGAAAGTACTAATGTATGCTGAAAATTTAATTTTAATTTTTATCAACATGAAAATTTTGGTGGTCTTCTTTTTACTTGTACGTTGGTATAGATTCTAAAAACAAATATGATTATGATATATACATAATGAAAATAATGTAAGGTGGATGGAAAGTCCTTTTTAACACTAGAATAAATGCAAGAAAATATGGTGGTGGGATTGGAAAATCACTATGACCCCATTTGGGTTATCACTCTTGTAATATTGTATGTATGTGAATTATGGGTGAGTGGTACTTTTTGAAATGTTGATAAATTCAAAGGGTCCCTAAGCACTTAGTTACAAACAATTTTAAAATTAAAGTTTTAGTACCCTACAAAAACATGTATTTTCCCCTATCGTGATTAAGTTAATATGCTACTTGAAAAAAACCATAGAATCTCATGTGGCCTAAGGTTGCAAGGGATGAAGAGTTGCATAGGTCAAAGAGTACATGGATGTAATAGAACAAAAAATAAATGAGCAGATGGGATATTAGCTTAAATAAGTGCCCAAATTTCAACTAAAAATTTAAAAGTATGTGAATGAAAATTTTAGAATAGTCGCGTGGAGAAAGAAAACAAGTAGGAAACCACAAGAGTGTCTTGCAGAATCCAACCCCACATATGAGTAATGCAAAAAGGTATAGGAAACAACGACATTATCCTACATAATTCAACTCAAGCTATGAGTATCTATAAAAAGTCTATATGAGGATTGAAATCAAATGGCAGGTGAAGATGGTCATATCTCACATAAGGAATAGTTCTCACATGGTCAAATATGAGACAAGTAGATTGTTAACCCCTAAGGAAGAATGGGAGGAGAAGATATACCACAAGTAGAGAAATATTTCATTCTCGAATGCCCAAACTACAAGGATATTTGAGCTTGGTACATAAGACATTAAGATTAGACTCCTCGGAGCTTTTTGACGTGAAATGGATAAAAGTGTTAGGGGAACTCCTATTCCATGTCAATATGAGAAGG